>JAUTXW010004650.1:7500-297500 GCA_030620095.1 Kuschelorhynchus macadamiae | reverse complement strand
GATTCTCGGGTATATCTACAGTTACTGTGTTATATCTCGTAAAGATGATGTGGAAGTAGTGATTCAATTGCAGCGTTTTTTCCTCAAAATTTCTCAAATTTTAGGTTAAATTGAAATGATAGATAAAAATAACTTTCACGTTACCATTGACACTTTTTCTCCTCTATAATTCGATGTAGTTAGTTTATTAATCGGACATTTCGGATTTGAGCGACCATCATCAACTTTCTTAAATTAAATATGGATCTGTTTTTTTTTTATTTTACTATCTTATACCCTTCATAACCACAAAATAAAATGTGACAAAAAAGTCATATCATATTATTTAATTTTTTTGAGAAAATACGTATTATTTGGGGAATTCCAGAAAAACGCCATCTAGCGACTAGTAGCAGAATAAATTTGGTAACCGTTTATAGTACCGAAAATCGAGCGAAAAAAGTCCTTTTTTAAAGACCAAGTTCAATAAAATCGGTTCATTTAAAACAGAGATATCAACGTTTGAAACAAAAAATGTTTGACCTTCCCCCACCATTTTATAATTGCGAATAGAAAAAAATTATAAAACTTATTGAAGAATACTTTGCTGCTTATATTTTCGACAAACCTTAACTATACAAATTCACCAAAAAATCGACACTTACGATTTAAAGTTCTTGTAGCGCCCCCTAGCGGTAATTTTTCTAGGTTAAAAATAATTTCCAGCGATTTCTCTTGGCCGATTTACTATATAATTTTTTTTTCCGAAACCGTAAGACAAGTGGTTGTTGAGATACGACCGGCATCCCTTCTTAGTTGTACACCCGGTACAAGGTTGGCGCATCATCTTAGGACTGGCAGTACCCGTCGTCCCGTTTTTCAAAGGCGAAGTAGACAACTCAAGGTATATTTCCTACGAGCTTATGGGAAATTAACTTTCTGGCATTATTTTTAATATAGAAATTAGTACTTTACGTCACGCGTTTAGAAGAGTTGCTTTACAGTACTAGGGTGGAAAATTCAAGAGAAAATGACTGTGATTGAAAAATCAAAGTCAAAATAATATATTTGTATTTAAAAAATTCGAACAATAAATCTCTTCTGTCTAGTTTGGGTTGCTTGTTTTAGAATTTTTTTACAACTAGCTGCCTTTTCCGTTAGATGGCTCGATGAGTTTCCAGTGGAACTATAATAATATAGGCCGCATTCATAACATCACCCAGAAATGTTATTCAAGAAAAAGATTTTGGTTTTATAGGAAAAATACGCAATAAAACAATACACAAAAATGGTGTTGAAAAGTCTCTATAACCAGACGATCATTTAAAAAAAAATCATGTAAATTGGTGCAGTACAACTCTCCCACAAACTTGCTGAAAAATCTGGTTGCTTAGTGTTTTAAATATATAGATTTTCGATACACGATTTTTATATATTTTTAAGTTCGATAAAATATTAATAAGCAGGAATAGGCCACTTACCAAGAATAGAATAAGTCTCTATCGAGCCTCTGGTGATATATATCAAAACATTGATTTATTTATTCAAAGCTTTTTATACGTAACAGAGTCGCAGTATTTTTCAAATTCTTAATATATCATAATAGGCATCTTAAAGAAACATAGTTTTGAATTTAGAGAATACTTTAGTATTTGCTCTGCTCTCTAATTTTTCGTAATTGCGTTTAAAGAAAACAACAAAGAAGAATGGCAATTTTTTTCTCTAATATGGAAGTTTTAAAAAACAAATATTTGCTAAAAAATTATGTAAATGAAAAAATAAAAGGCACAATATCCTCTACTAACTAATGTTAATTTACTACCACAGACTTCTGGCAAGAGCAAAGTTTCAAAATTATGAACACACTGGGGGACTAATTTATAAAAACTCTACCAAATAATTATAATTTTCTAAAAAAAAATTAAATAAGTTTTTTTTAATCTAATATTTTTACTGTTTTACATATTAAATTGTATCTGTATAAATAATTGTTATTCAGTTTTTCTGTATGATATCACGTTTCTTGGAGGACTGGGAACGGAACAATAGTATTTTATTGAAAACCTTGCTTTGTTTATGTGACAAATAATCATTACTTTTGTTAATTTTACTTCTCGTACTTACTGGGGATTCTCAAAATCTCATGACCAACCACAAATAAAAACCTTAGAAATTATGATATCGATCCAAATTTAGTATCACTGAAAGTTTGAAATGTCTGCTTTTGATGTGCTTTCCGTTTTTTTTTAGAAGCAATCTGGTTTTTCATAATTTTAGATATATTTCATCACTGTCAAAATCTTCTTTAAATAACTTAAATGATGTGATTATTATGACGTATAGTATTAATTTTATTATCATATGTTTAATTAACAGATTTAATATTTGTGATATATTTAAATTTCAGAAAAACACATGATTTTTATTTATATTATTTTCAAGAACAAAATTATGATTGCTTAATAAAAAAATGTTAAATATTTGAAATTAGAAAAAAACCCTGCCATCGACCCCACTATGTAATAAAGCGTTTTGCATATCTCTATCTAACACACTGCCTCTTGGGGAAGGTATCAAATCTAGTATATTTATAATCAGCAAGAAAAGACCCATTTGAAGTACAGGGTGTTCTATTTAAATCAACAAAGCTGAAGCTCATTTAGTTAATTTCCTATGTTCATTTGTTTTTTCTGGTAACGAATCCTGGTGGTTCAGACAAAATTCTATAACATTTGTATTTAATATTTTTTGATATCTTAAAAAGAATCTTCAAAATATAACTGAATACTCTTTATTTGGAGAAAAGAAATCTTCAAAATGAGGGAAAATGCATTATGCATTGTGCATGTATACACTACTTGCAAGCAAACACTAATTATCATATTTTAAACTTCAAAAAATTATAATTTTGGTTATTGTAAATTCTCACATTCTCAATTTTCATATTTTTCTTTTGACAGGAGACGCCTGTGGAAGAAAATTAACTATACCTTACTATAGGTTTATCTCAAAAACACAGATTAAGAATCTGATCTGATCGTTAGTTTTTACACAATTGCTCCATTTCCAATATTCTGGCAGTTAACTTTTTTGATTTTTTTGACTTGCAGAGGGTGTAGCAACATATTTTAGCTGCTCTAAAAGAACTCTGAAAGAGCTACAATTATAAAAAAAATAACCTGCTGACTATTTTTTCTGAAGTTCTTAGAACTGGTTCTGCAAAGGTAAAATGTAATTGTGGTGTTTAAATGAGGACCTATTTTTTTTTGTCATCTTACAGTGTCGTCTCGCAAACAATTGCTTAGGCCCACATTAACTTTTTCATGTGAGGCTTGATCCTTTGGGCCCCCATTATGTCGGCTCCCCTGCTGACAAATATTGACATTAACCCACGTGTCACTATTAGAATAATGGCCAGTGAAGAACAATAGGAATAGGTAAGTCAATTTTTATTGAACAAGTGCATTTTTTAAGAATCATATCCCCACAAGAGTTATAAACTTATATGTATATACCAGAAGAAAACGAATCACGATTCTGAATTCAAAGAGTCCTCCATATATTTACGAATTTAACATGATATTCAAGTAGATTGGCATATTTATTTATAATAAAAAATAAATAAATCAATATTTTTAGGAAAGTAAAAAAATATTAAACCGAAAGTGTTTTATCTTCTAGAAAATAATAGGTGCATGATTTAGTACCACTAAATATATTAAAGATCACATTAAAATGTATGTTTTGCAGTATCTCCCTATCTAGCACTGAATCACACAGAGGAATCAGTGCATAAAGTTAAACTTCAATGCACTGGTTTCTTTTAGGCTGCTTGCATACCATACTGTTTTGCATCAGACGTTAACAAAAGTAGATTACGATCATCGGCTGAATTAGTGTCACTGGTTGATGAACATGTCAAATGAAGATCCCCAGTTCGGAAGAAGAATTCTGTGTCAACCAACATAACTTCCATTACTGGTCAGCAAGCAATCTACATTTTGTGCGTAAAGTCCAACTCCAAGGCATTATTATTATTGGAACAATTATAGAATCATTTATTTTTATTGCATCCTTTAACGGAACTAGATATTTGATTTTTCTTATAAATGAACTCTCTTTAATTCTGTAGGACGTGCCTTAAGAATATTGATTAAATATGGTTTTTCCAATATGACCGATGTTGTTTGCCAATATCTAGATATACTTTATTCTCAGTAGAAATGATTATTAAATGAAAAATATAAAATATGATATACCTACCTTTTAACTTGGCACGGACTTTGTTTGCTGATTTCTTTATGTCGCTCATAAGATCTTCAAGTTCTTGTTTTGTTTCTAGAAAAATATTACATTTTCAGTCCAATCAATATTAATGATATAAAAATAATAATATGCATCATGTTATATGACAATAATTCTCTCTGAAGTGTTTACTACTATATATAATTTTCACAATGGACTTTTTATATGATCCTTATTAAATTATGTTGTAAATCCTTTACAGGAACATGATAAACATTATGTATATTAGGGATTTGCAATTAAATGGTCCAGATCATATTTCCACAATATAAGGTATATGGTACTTAATAAAACTCCATGGTACTTAATAAAACTCCCATCCATTAGATTCCTGGGGGTATTTTTAAATCAAAAATTGTCTTAAAATGACTATATTAATCACGTTACAGACAAAGCCGAAAAAAGTCAACATTCTCAGAGTTGTGATGTCAAGGTCTTGGGATTCAGATACAAAAACATCCCTGATGTTTTATAAGGCATTTATTAGATCTCTGCTGCATAACGGAGCAATATTTTATGGAGCAGCTTGTAATTCACACCTTAAAAAATTGATTCAATACAACATAAAGCTTTGAGGTTGATTACGGGGGCGTTCCAATACACGCCAATTCAAGCGCTTCTGGAAGAGTGTGGCGAACCCCTATTGTTTTTAAGGAGAAAAATATTACAGACATACTTATTAAAAAATATACCAAAATAGAATAAATAAATTAGCTATAGACCTAACACCTAACACTACCGCTTTGGTCTAATAAAAATAGCCCTCCACTTGCTGAAGCTTTCACAACAGCAAAATACAATGATATATTCTGAAATGGAATAACTATTTCTTATCTGAAAACACATTAAACATTAGTTATTTACATCTGGAAGTACTCAGTATCCAAATTCACCAAGTCACAAATACTCAATAAAAGAATTTTAAATAGAGTTTTAGATTGGTCAGTTCAAATTTTTAGTATCAGATCATACTACAAATTTGAACATCACATTTCAATTTTAAATAAAAAACTGTCTGCTGGTTGCTATGCTCTTAGAGTGATCGCCAGTGAATTGAACACTAGTATATCAAGGAATGCATACTTTGCTCTAATAGAATCTCATTTGCGTTATAGAGTATCTTTTTGGGGTTCATGTGATGCTACTCTCTTCTTCTATATCTACAAAATTAGGCAAAGGGACTCATGTAGGCCTTTATTTTTGGAGCACAAAATTTTAACTCTTCCATGTATATTTATTTTGGAATCAGTGTATCTAATGCATAGGAAACAAAACATTTGTCTGCACTCGTCAACAGGATATCCACTGCGTGGAACTTATACTATATCGCTTCTCATTCCATCCTCTGCACTAACGAAATCTTCCATATTTTATGATAGTAAAAAGCTGTTTAATCATCTGCAAGTTTACATAAGACAAATCTGGCTAGCAAAGAAGTTTAAAGGGGAAGTGAAAAAATTTCTTATTGCGAAAGCCTATTTATTATACTACTCAGGAATATTTTGATGATCATACTAATTAGTATTTTTAGTTGAAACCTCTATAGTTTTATCTGTTGTTGCGAATATTTTATCGATTTTTTATTTATAAACTTTTTATGTTATGACTTAATTGAAATTGTTGTTTTTGTAAAACTTTATAAGTTCTTATTTTGGTTGACTTTTTGTATAACTTTTTTCCAGTGTAGGATATTTTTGCTTTTTATTTGTTTGTCAATTGTTTTTTTTTTGCTTTATATTTCATGTTATATTTATTATTTTATATTTTTTAAGTGACACGCTAATTATAGCTTAATTCTATACTGACTTGCAAAAAAAAAAAAAATAAAATAAATAAAAATGCGTATTAATTAGGCTATTTTATAGATAGCCTGATCATTACGATCGAATAATAATTATTTTCTTTAGTTAACTAGCTGATATTGATATACTGCTTTGTGAATGAGAGTTTTGTATTCTTTACACAATAAAGGTTAGTTTGAGTTTGAGTAACTTCGAAGTTTGAGTTTGAGTTCTTTTTGTGAACTAAGCACACTGTTTCCAAAATAAACAAGGATACCACCGTCAATGTTCCATGTTCTACAAAAAGGGGCCTGCAGTGTTCTCGAATCCGGGCCTGGCACATATATCTCAACAACTCTCTTTTGTAGGGTAAAAACAGTATTAAATAATTGCCTTTTTTAAAGATGAAGGAAACTCTCCCAATTCAAAAGTTGCATTTATTGCTGAGATAAGTGAAGACAGGGCCGAATCTGGCACACTCTGCAAAATCCGAACTGAAATTTCATCATAGCCAGCTGAGATCTTATTTTTTATTTGGGAAATCTCAGTTCAACTGAATTTGTAGGCTCAAGGTAGAAGTTCTCTGGGATATTAGTTTCAGAGAGATAGTCAAGAGGGTTTGATTGATCAGTTATACTCGAAGTAATTTTCTGTGCCACTGAACAAAAAAAGGTATTAAACTCATCAGCCTCTAAGTAACATAACTCGAAGATGTGTTAAATCTTAAATCATTTATTATCGTCCAGCTCTCTTTTGTTTTATTACTGGCCTTCATAATTCTCTTGTTATAATAAAGGTGTTTAGCATGCTTAATTATTAGTCGGTAAGAACGTCTATGTTTATTAAAGTATTCCAAAAAGATGGTATTATTTAAATTAAATTTCCTAATGTAATGCAAAGAGCAGACATTTCTTGAGGAGTTCTTAATACCCATTATTTTTTGCCTTGGATCTAAGCTTAGACTTCGTAAAATTTTGATATATATAAAATATAATTTTGATATTTTGATAAACATATAAAATATATTTTTGAAATGTATCCAATGGCTCTGGGTCCTGGATAATATTTTCCCAGGATATTAAACTACACTGTTGCGTAAACTTTGCGAAATTGACTGAGTTAATTATTCTTCCATATGGTTTTTAAACTGCTTTTTCACAAACGGAAATCCTACTAAGACTGCTTCATGATACAGAAGTGTTGCTGAGAAAACATTACATTCCAAATTCGTACAAACACAGTCCAATATAGTTGCAGAACTGTGTGTAATACGTGTCGGTTGAGTAACATGCATTTTCAAGTTAATTGATTGTAAAATATTGGTCAATGTTTGAGTTCCAGGGATTGTTGATACATAAAATTAACATTCAAGTGACTTGCCACTACAATCTAAGAGTTAGACGCAAAAAAAGTTTTATATTACCGCCCGGGGGTCGATACATACATATGACATAAATATTACAGGTTCTCTCAAAGATGATCGAAAATTCGAATTCTAACCCATTAAGAGCATTTACAGTCTCCACTAAATATTAAAGGTTGAAATTACATTAATAAAATGCTTTTGGATGCAAAAATTGTTTTACTCCAATTTTAAATTTTTGCAAGAACTGAACCTGTTGCAAAACATTTGGAACTATTTTAGCTGCCTTTATAGCTATGTATACAGCAGAGTTATTCATAAGAATGTTAAGAGAATCTCAGTCTTCCAAATTGATCTAAACAGTTCATTTCAACAAAAAGTGCAAATGATTGAAAATATAGTTGGCACAGTAAGAATATGCAGTTTAGAAAAATAAGTTTTAGATAAATTTTCAAATTACATGGAATATAACTGACTGAATAGTAGAAAAACACAACATTCTTATAGTATAAACAAATAATTCATCTTTTAATCTGCATAATAATCTATGTTATTTAGTTTAATTTTTATACTATTTATATTTATATAATTAAGGCAGGAATTAAGGTGGATACTAAGACATTTTTTAATACTTTCTAACACAGGAATAGACCTGTTGCTGAGGGTTACATAAGGATATTCATTCGAAGTGATCCTACTAAAAGTAAGAAGCCCAGTCTTGTCTAAGAGACACCACTCATTTGTTCTGCCAAAACCATACATCGTCAGACAGGTGACTCAGGGCTGAATCTGACAGCATAATCAAAGTGTTATCAGCTTACTGACAAATTATATTCCTTAAGAACCCACATAGTATAGAAACAAAATAGGGCTCAATATAGACCCCTGAGGAACTCCTTGTTTCAGGCGAACTTTTTCTGAATAATAATGCTTACCTTTACTGATGGCAGGTACTGTCAGACAAATATGATTTTTTCAATGCATCACGGACACCCCTGATCCCATATCTTGCTAGTTAATTTAATTTCATGGTCAATGGTATCCAAGGCCTTTGATAGATCAAAATACAGCACAGTCACTTTCTGATGTTTATTAATTTTATCCACAATAAATTCTAACGCCTTGTATATGCTAATTTAAGAGCTGTATATTCATCTTTCAAGGACTTTGGGCACTAAAGGTAACAGTGACACGGATCTGTAGTTGCCCACTTCCTGTAGATCTCCCTTTTTGAGTATTCGGATCACTTCTGCCCTTTTTAAGGCATCTGGGAAAATGCCTGTCTCAAAGGAAGTATTAACTATATTATTAAGTGGTTTGCTTATTAAATAAGCGACATGTTTGAGGATACACACTGGTACTTCATCTAGCACTGATAAGAATCTGTTAGTAAGAAACAGAGAGACATATTATATTAAATATTTCCTGTTTGTATGTTGGATTAAAACCATAATATTCCAACATATTTTGTCATTTCAAAGATATTGTTGTGGACTTGCTATTGGACCAAAAGAGTGGGCTTCATATGGCTCTTGATGGCACCAAGGCTAGTCAGAGAGCAAAACGTGAAAGGATTGAAGCCTTAGAGACCAAACTATTTGAGCTTCAAAATGATGTTCAACAGCTCAGGAATGCCAGCATTCAGGCCTTCCTTCTGGTGACAGGGAAAAGTTTGCACATGCACCTGGTGAATTACATCTAAACAATGAGAAGCAGGAACATAGTCCTCGATCAAAAAATATAATGATGTTCAATGCCGCAGAAAGTGCCTCTAGTGTTACCGAGGAGCGTGTAAACCATGACAAAGCACTTGTTTTAAGCGTCTTGAATATACTGAAAGTTGAACTGATTTTTAAGTTTGGAGAGTAGGATGAAAAAGTTCTAAACCACGGACTATTACTTTTGCAGAGGGCAGTCCATATGCAATCGAATACTCACTATCTTTTGAGTGTCAATTTTGAAGGCGGAAAGTGAATTTCATTACAACTTCAAGAAAATGGATTATGGTGATCTAAATAACTACCTTTTGGGTTATAATTGGGTCGTTTCGTATTCCCTTCATGATGTTAATGAAAGAGTAAATAAGTTCTATAATACATTAAATGATGCACTGGATATGTTCATGCTAAGGTTTCGTGTTAAAGATTCTCATGCAAATTAAAAAATAAAGTAATTGCTAAAAAAGCCGCCCATAGAAAATATAAAACCACTAACAAACATCAGCATTATATAGTTTTTGATAGTTTACCAAGGGAATGTAAGTTACCACTTATGTGTCTCTTGTAGGGGAGCTACTGAAAGTTCTGGAAATTTGTTAGAAACAGGTCTCAGAAGCCAAGAACTATTCCTCATGCTATGTTCCTAAATGCAGAGCATGCCGAGGGCGGAGAAGAGGTGGTTGAACTTTTTGCTTCCTTTTTCAACTCTATATACAAAAATTTTAGTGAAATTACATTGGACAACTTTTTGGTGAATCCAAAGTATGATTTGAAAGATGGGATTAACGTAATCGAACTAATCTTCGACGATTTGTTTAAAATTTAATTATCTCTTAATATATGCAAGGGAGTGGGTCCTGACATGATGCCTAATTTGCTGTTGAGGGAATGTGCAGTACCACTTTGTGAGCCCTTGCTGTACATTTTTAAACAGACACTTAAATAGGGCGTTTTTCATGAAAAGTGAAAACATTCCTTTGTTGTTCCTATTTTCAGGGCTGGTAATATATACATAACACAATCTGCCATTCCAAAGGTTTTGGAAAAGATGATCAAGCCAATTTTAGAATCTGGGTTGAAAAATATTATTGTTGAGCAGCAGCGTGATTTTGTGGGAGGTAGGTCAACTATTACAAATCTCTTTTTAAGACAAATTTTATTACTGATGCTTTGGATAATGAATATAAAGTGCATGTAATTCACACTGCTTTTAGCAAGTCCTTTGATCTGGTAGATGCAGGGGTGTGAAAGGACGCACTCTTTAGATGAAGCTTAATGGTTTCGACAACGTTTGGTGTACTTTCAGGTGTGCCACAAGGGTCCAAAACTTTTTTTGCTTTTAGGTACCGACATTGGGCTGCATTTTAATTGTGACTATCTACTCTTTGCAGATGATTTAAAAATCCTATGAGGTATACGGTCAGTTGACAAATCTGAGGTACTTCAGAGAGATATTATTTCTGTAATGCACTGGTGCATTAAAGTTAAATGTGGAAAAATGCTCCTGCATGACTTTCAGTCATGCTAAAAATCAAACTGATTTCTCATATAAAATAGAGGAGGTCATGCTGCCTAGAGTAACTGTCAGTAAGGATCTAGGAATACACCCGGATGGCATGCTTTGCTTCACTGACCATTATCACAATATAATAGATAGAGCTAATCGAATGTAGAGATTGTTCATCAGAATGTCGGGGGATCTTGGATTTGGATTACATTGTGAACCTCTTCACAGCATTCCTAAGATCAATTTATTTATTTATCAACTGTACGTTACAGAATAACATTTCCAAATAGTACGCAAACAAACTACAATTCTACAAACTTAACAATTTAAAATGCAATGTGTTTTATTTGATTTATCGATATATTAAAAATGTCAATATCTGTAAAGTTTTCTTTATATATATTACACATTCTGTCGACAACAGCCTTTTGTCCATAATTAGACCTGTGTATTGAAGAAGTAAATGAAAGTCTTTGGCGAGTATTTCTGTTAGGTACACGAAAATGTATTGCTTTTAAGAGTTCTTCACAGTCAATGTGCCCATTAATTAGATTGGAGGAAAAATAAAAAGTTGTTTTTATGGCGAGTTTCTAGGCTAGAATATCCAACTAATAATAGGCGAATCTCGTGTGATGTGTCGGTGTATGGTATATGTTGCTTACATAGAATAAACTTTAAAAATTTGGACTGTACTCTTTCTAAACGATTTATGTGGGTTTGATAAATCGGTGACCAAACAATAGATGCATATTCCAATATACTTCTAACCAATGAATTATACAGTGTTTTTAGTGCTTTGATATCCTCTATAAATCTACAATTTCTTTATAAAAAGCCTGGCATTCTAAAACTTATAACAACTATCTTATCAATATGTGGATTAAAACTCAGCTCACGATTAAAAATTACACCTAGGTCATTAAACGTTATTGCAGATTGCAGACCATTATCACAGATAGCATAAGAAAATATCACAGGCGTTTGTATTTTGTAGAATCTCACGATTTTACATTTATTAACATTGAGCTTAAAGTAATTACGTTCACACCAATTATCTAGTCTATTGAGATCATTCTGTATCATTTCAGGGTCACCGATGATTTAACTCTTGCAAATAATTTCAAATCGTCGGAATACAGTAGACATTTACAAAACACAAAATTACAAGTAATGTCGTTTACAAACGATAAAAACAATATTGGGCCCAGATGAGATCTAGAATATGGCTCCTTAATTTGGAGTCCTTACTATGAAATCCATAAAGCTCGCATCGAGGCTTTGCAGGGTAAGTTCCTTAGATTTCTCCAATATAAAATAATACCTTATAAATCAAGAGAGAAGATGGCGTTCATGTATGTTTGTTCAGTTTGTGATCGCGAAGTAAAGTCGAAACAATCGTCTATTGAATGTTCTGCGTGTTGCTCTTGGTTGCACAAAGGTTGTTCTGCACTTCCTAAAGCGGAACACACACAAACAAAGGATATGGTATCAACTGAGACTCACAGCCTTAAAAACCAAATAAAAAGATTGGAAGAGAAATTAAAGGATGCAATCGAAAAACAGAAGATAGAGAAACAATTTTACTGCGATGATGCTATGAAATACAGGGAAGATATAAAGGACCTCAAAAGTAAAATAGATCAAATAAAAATTCTAAACGAAAGTGTTAGTAAATCCCTAGAAATAGCCCAAACAGAAAATACGAACTTGAAACAACAATTAAAAAAAACCTGGAACAATAGTTTAAAGACTGTAGATGAAAATCAACTAAATACCCAACAGGATAACAGAAACTAGGTTAAACAATCACTAATACAACGGAACAAAAAGTCGCAAACCTTAATACTAGGAGAAACAAACGACTTTAACTATGGGAAAGTATTCAAAAGAATAACATACAATAAATTTGATACAAACTGTCAAACATCGGACAGCAATATTCTGGAAGATATAACAAAGAACCACGAAAGGTTATCTCAAGGTTTTGATAAATCTGATTATAAAATAATTTTAACACACTACGAAAACGTCAGACAGGGGAGACCTATTAGAATGGCTTTATTAAATAAAATAATAGATTCCTCCAAACATACAAATTTGATAGTAATAGGAGCAACTTTCGTCCCAGGTAAAGAGGCACTCAACCAACTCATTAAACAGCAAAATGAGATGTTGGAGAATCTTATTTCAGAACGGAAAGACGTCGTCTTTATGGACATAAATAAAATCCTAAAACCTTACCAAGTAGACAACGGAATAGTGAACATAAAGGGAAAGTGGCATCTTTTAAGTCACATTAGTAAACATTATATACAATCGGCAACAAAATGGACATAAACCGATAAGGAAATGCCAGAAAAAGTCAATAGAATAAACAAAACTGCCCAAACCTCCTTGGAAGATCCAAAGAACTATCAGGGTTTTTTATACAGCAGTCCACAACAAAGAGATATGTCCAAATAACCGAAGAAACAATATCAAACACCGAAAATAGGAAAGACTCGAACTATTTAACCATATACCATTTAAACACACAGAACTTATTAAATAAGATGAACCAAATCGAGTTACTCACTCAAGACAGTGCACCTGATGTATTTTGTATAACCGAAACCTGGATGACAAAGGATGGAGCAGATAGCACAATAATACCAAAATACACATTAATTTCGAATTATTGTAGACAAGAACGCATCCATGGAGGTACTGCAATTTATGTAAGATCATCAATACCAGCCACAGCACTAACAGAAGCTGCGAACTACAGTATTGAGATGCACATTGAATGCTGCGCGATCAAGATAAAAGTAAACCAACAAAAAACTGCAATAATTTCATTATATAGACCTCCTGCAGGAAACATTAATACTTTTATCACCCAGGCCTCAAATATTCTATCCTACATTTCAAATATTTGCTGCAATATTATTCTATGCGGTGACCTCAACATAAATAGCCTCAACAAAACAAGCATAAACTATAAATTACTAAAAGACCTTTTTGACTCCTACAATCTAAGAGACTATTGTGAAGAACCAACAAGAATCTATACTACCAGCAAAGGCACCAGCGCAACCTCTATTGACTATATGACCACAAACCTACACGATTGGCCAACTCGATGTACAATCAGTGAGCCGCATATTTCTGACCATTTGCTACAACAACTGAAAATACAGATAATGCTTTCTGAAGAAAGTACCACACAACCGAAAATTATAAGAATACTTTCAGATAAAAACCTTGATGACTTCAAAATTAGCCTTCAACATGAAAAATGGGACGATATCAACGAAAAGGACATCGATAACGCATACAAAAACTTCTCTACAACAACTGGAACTTTGACCACACTTGCCCAAAAAGAACTGTCAAACCAATACCAAAAAAATGATAGATGGCTAAACGAAGACACAGTACGAAGCAAGGAGGAACTAATAAACTTAAACTTTTTTATACGACAAACTAACAATAACAAAGAACTTGTAGAACAATATAAAATCAAGAAAAAGGCCTATAGACAAAACATCAAAGATGCAAAAACAAATTTTAATGGACAAAAAATAGAAAATTCTATCAATAAATCCAAAGAAACATGGAAAATTATAAATGAGGAGCTCAGAAAAAAGAAAGAACAAAAACCCTTACTACTAAATTACAACGACCAACAGATAAGTGACAAAAAAGAAGTAGCCAATCTATTTGCCAATTTCTTCTCAACTGTTGCTGAAAACAAGATACAAAAACATTTTGGAGGAAACCTATCAAATGCCCCTACAACAACAACAATGTTAGTAAACTCTATGTTTATCGAACCTACAACAGAGGAAGAAGTTCGCCTGATAATATTATCCCTAAAAAATAAAAAATCTACAGGCTTCGATGAAATTCCGGTGATAGGGCATGTAACGAACTTAGTATACCCCTACAAATCCTAATAAATAACTCGATCCAAACCGGAAAGTTCCCAACAGCTCTAAAGATGGCAAACATTGTACCAATACATAAAAATGGTAGTGAAGCTGATATTGAAAATTATAGACCAGTATCACTCTTAACCATCTTTTCAAAAAGTGTTTTACAAAAGATTAATGGCCTTCCTTACAAAGTACAACATTATTTGCAACGATCAACAGAGACCGCATCTTTCGATTATGCGGAATTTATTCATACCCAATTGGAGGAAAACAAAATTGTTGTAAGGCTTTTCTTTGACCTATCGAGAGCCTTTGATACAATAAATCTAGATTTTGTGAGCCAAAAACTCTACAGCATTGGGATCAGAGGGAACGTACTGTCACTAATAACTTCATTCTTGTCCCATAGAAAAATACAAGTGAAAATCGATACACTGGTCTCTGACGGATATGATATTAACATAGGTACAGCGCAAGGATCAGTACTAGCTCCTCTATTATTCATAATTTATGTCAATGACCTAACTCTTCCAGAAATGACTATTAAATTTGCCGATGACACCTCAGTCGCAATCTCTGCAAATACGGAAGCTGATATTATTCAAAAAATTACAGAAGTATGCAACAACATGAACCAGTGGTGCTTTTCAAACCAACAAATCCTCAACGAAAACAAGACTGTGACAGTGCATTTCCATAAAACAAATCAAAGAGTTCAGTTAGGAAATGATAAACCAGTTGCCAAACTTCTCGGAACGTACCTGGATTCAACATTTAGTTGGGAGCCCCAATTAGATCATATATGTTCTAAGCTAAACAAGGCCTTTTTTGCAACTTTGAAACTGAGTCAAACAGTTCCACAATCAACCCTTATGACAACATATTATGCACTAGTGTATCCGCACCTTTCCTATAACATTATACTCTGGGGTCAAGCAGTGAATGTTAACAGAATATTTATATGTCAAAAACGAGTGCTAAGACTTATTTTTGGTCTTAAGAGAATGGATTCATGTAGAGATGTTTTTAAAAAACACAAATTACTAACGTTGACATCGATTTACATACTGAAATGTGCATTGTATGTTTTTAAAAACAAAAACAAATTTAAGAGAAATATGGAAAACCACTCATACTCAACAAGATACCGAATGGACCTAATTATTCCTAGACATTCCACAGCGCTCTATGAGAAGTCTCCATATTATGCATGCGTCAAGATCTTCAATAGGCTACCCGAGGAAATAAAAACAGTTGAAACAGAAAACGGTTTTAGACAATCCCTCAAAAAATATCTTTTTGACAAAGCATTCTATTCATTTAAAGAATTTATAGACCCAAAATCTTTTTAAAATTCATAAATGTTCGTTTGTTTTCGATTGTTAATTCATTGTTACTCTTTGTTGTATGTGTTATTACGTGCTACCTATATTATTCGACTATAAGTTAATTTTTAACCTGACTTGTCAAATGTCATATTTTATATTATGATCTTGCTGATATATAAATAAATTGAATTGAATTGAATTGGAATACGATAAAATTTGTAGTGTGAAAACTGATGGAAAACCAACATCTTACTCGAGTTTATCAACTCCCGGGCAGCGGGGCACGGACGACGATACAGTAAACATGACCGAAAATAAGGTTACGGTAAGGTCGAAAATTTCGACTTTACTAAAGAAAACAAATACCAGCAACAAGGACGTTCTTTCAGTTGCTGCTCATATTGTAAATTTGCTTATAAGTCAAAAAAATTATCTACAGTCATCACTGGAGGAAATCAAAGAATCTCAACGTGCTAAGGACGAAAAAATTGAGTTGTTGGAGGTTGAAGTTGCAGAACTGAAAAAAAGTGTTAATCAGTTGACAAGTTCCAGCTTCGCGATTTGGCAATACGGACAGGCAAGATGCGATTGTCGCAAATCAAAATATGTTTCTTGAAATTCATATCTCAAAAAGTTTGAGAGCCAAAAATATTATGATATTTAATATCCTGGAGAGTAACTCCAAGATAACAGAAGAGAGAATAAACCATAAGACACGATGTTCGGAAGTCCTAGCAAAGTTGGAAG
The DNA here is from genome assembly GCA_030620095.1 of Kuschelorhynchus macadamiae. NCBI lineage: Eukaryota > Metazoa > Arthropoda > Insecta > Coleoptera > Curculionidae > Kuschelorhynchus > Kuschelorhynchus macadamiae. The sequence goes on along the minus strand of JAUTXW010004650.1, from coordinate 280,855 downwards.
TTGAGTCAAATCCTGTTTTTAAAGTGTTGAGAGTTGGGAAGAGCAATTCTAGGCCCAGACCCATCAAAGTTATTTTTAGTGACTCTAATGCAATTGATTGCCTCAAAAGAAAGCATAGGCTTAAAACATCTGATATTCACACAAAAGCGGACCTTATAGAAATACAACGAAAGCATATTAAGGAACTTTATCAACAGTTGAACGAAAGAAAAGCAAATATTGAAGAAAATCTGGTACAGGAATATTACTCCATGTTTTTCGAGGGGAACTGACGGAGCAATTGATGATGTTTCAAGTGCTGAACCAAAAAACGATTAAATACAAGGGATCTACAGGTTAGTCATTTGGCACTGTATTATCAGAATGTGCGTGGGCTATGGACTGATGAAGTGAAAGATATATATTTTGCATCATCTACATCACAGTACGATGTTATTTTGTTAACTGAAAGCTGGCTTACTCCAAATATAACACTGAAGTGTTCTGTGATAGAGACAATATTTCAAGTGATAAAGAGCGTGTGGGTGGTGTAGTTATAGCTGTAAGTAATGTTTTCAACTATTGTATTGTACCCTTAGAAGACTTAATTTTTGAACATATTTTTGTAAGGGTTAGGATTAATTATACTAAATACATTTTTGGCTGTGTGTATTTGCCTCCCCGCTTAGATTTGGGGGTGTATGCTGGTCATATTTGTGTAGTAAATTATGTTCTGAAGGAATATAGTAAAGACCACACAATAATAATAATTGGTGATCATAACCTTCCAGGTCTGACCTGGGACTGTGCTGAGTTAGCTGTCAAGAATATTAATAGTGAAAGTGAAGTTTTGCTCTGTGATGAAATGTCATATTTAGGTTTAAGTCAGTATAATTATGTTCACCATATGAATGATACGATTTTGGATCTATGTTTCTCTAGTCATTATTTGAACATCTCCAGAGGTGACCCACTTTTGCCATGTGATAAATACCATCCTCCTCTAGAGGCAGTTCTACCTTTAGAGTCACAATATGTTAAATGTAATAATGAATATCGTTATAATTTTAACAAAGTTAACTATGGTGCTATGAATAATTATCTACTAGGAGTTAATTGGACTAGTTTGTACTATATGAATGATATAAATGCTATTGTTGATACCTTTTATGAAAATGTATATTATGCAGTAGATTCATTTGTGCCAAAGTATATAGTAATATCAAATTTTCCAGTTTGGTTTAGTTCGGAATTAAAAAGGAAAGTAATAGCTAAGAAAGTTGCTCATAAAAAATATAAGACAACAAATAATCAGCACCATTATGCTGAGTTTACTAATTTAAGAAATGAGTGTAAGACAATGATTGGTGAGTGTTATAATAGATAGATTGGAGCAGCAAATGGGAGAAAATGCTAGCGAGTTTTGGAAGCTTGCTAAATCAAGATCACGACAGGGTAATAATATTCAGGAGTCTATGTCTCTGAGGGATTGGCAGGCAGAAGGAGGGCAGGAAGTGGTTAATCTTTTTGCTATGAATTTCAGCTCAGTTTACAGGAGTTTTAAAGATTTAGTTACAGACAGTGGTGATCAGATAGTGAGTGGTTTTCAGGCAGTTGTGAATAAAATCTAGGTTAGTTTTGATTGTTTACTTGGGTGTTTGTTATCTTTAAATGTTAAGAAAAGTGCTGGTCCTGATAGGTTGCCAAATAAAATGTTAACAGAGTGTGCTGTGTCCCTTTGCGAGCCTCTATCATTTATTTTCAATAGGTCCCTATCTAGTGGCGTTTTTCTAAAAAATGGAACCATTCATATGTCTCAGCTATATTTAAAGATGGAAACAAATATGATGTTAACAATTACAGACCATTTTGCATACAATCTGCAATCCCCAATGTTATGGAAAGAATGGTTTTTACCCTCACTTGAGGCTTTCAAGAATTATATTGCGGAGGAGCAACATGGGTTTGAGGGGGGTCGTTCTACTGAGAAACTTTTCTTGTACACCAACTACATCAGTGCAAACATGGATGAGCTATGAGGTGCGTGCAATCTATACAGATTTCAGCAAAGCATTTGATTTATTAGATCAAACAGTTTTGCTTAATAAACTGAAGTCCCTTGGCATTGGGGAACCGTTTCACTCTTGGTTATATCATACTTGCAGGGAAGAACACTGCAAGTTAGATTCACTGGATTTCTCTCACCCAGGATCGATGTCGTTTCTGGAGATCCCCAGGGCAAGTGTTTCAAAGTACCTTTTGTTCGTGGATGATTTAAAGATTTTTAGAGCAATGAAATCGAATGAAGATTAAGAATTCCTCCGAAGGGGCTTGGATAGTTTGGCAGCCTAGTGCCTGCACAATAACCTTGAACTGAATGTGTCTAAATGCTCTTATATAATTTTGGGTCGGAATAGGAGTATGTGGGAAGTTGGGTACAATATAGGAGGAAATGAGTTACAGAGAGTGAATGTAGTGAAGGATTTGGGAGTATTGCTGGATAGCTGACTTCATTATACAGATCATTATCAAGCAATCATTAATAAACGCCACCATATGTTGGGAATGATAACCAGAATATCTAAAGATTTTAATAATTGTTGCAGCTTGACTGCCTTGTTTAAATGTTATGTTCGCTCTGTGATGGAATATTGGTTTTTAATATGGAGTCCTTGGAGATATACAAGAAGCATTTCGAGGTTATCCAGCTAAAATGTTTGAAGTACCTTAGATTCAGAATGGCACAAAGAGGTTTGCTCTTGAGTGTGGATGAGGTAAGATCATATCATGGTTTGGCAAGGCTGGAGGAACGCAAAAATATTTTGAGCTTTTGTTTTTTTATAAAGTAGTAAATAACAATAATATCCCCCAGCATATTGGATAGTTTCAACATTTACGTTCCATCCAGAGGTTTTAGAACATCGCTTCTGCTGTCTTCCAAACGTTGTAATACTCTGCATTGCCAGAATGTGCCTCTTAATAGAGTAACTGCTAGCATTAATAGTTTTCCTGATTTGAACTTTTTCAATGTTTCAGTTAATCTATTTAGGAATAACTTAAGAAGTCTGATCTTGTGATATAACTATGCCATCTTTAATGTTAATATTTAAGTGTTAATTGTATAATGGTGTTACCTTTGAAACAAATAAATAAATAAAATGGGACGAGACCAGATTGATGTTGGACAACTGAGAAAACATTTTGAGCTAAATTCTTTGGAGAAATGAAGAATATATTTGGATATGTGTTTCATGTTTAAAGTACTGAATGGCTTGAATGTTTCACCTAATATATTGCAGGAACTAAATTTTCACATACCACACAGTGACCTTAGAAAGCATCCTTTTTGGTTTCAAAGGAAAAGTGATACCTGTCATACTCAATTCATGGTAAAGAACAGGCTCATAACTCAAGTTAATGAGCACACTGATTTGGATTTCGTTGGAGTTGCTTTTTTGTGTTTTAACAACAGCTAGATAATCTTTGTCTAGTCTTGTAATTAACCTAAATATGATTATTATTTAATGATTAAGTATTTAATTTCATATGTGTTTATTTCTTAAAAAATGGTGTAATCCATTGAAATAAATAAATAAATAAATAAATAAATAATTATTATTTGGTAGCACTGGTTTAGAAAATATAAAATCTATCCAATTTTATATTTTCTAAAAATTCCCTCCAAATTGTCTTAGCATTATAATTATGTTATTATAGAGCCCCAAAGAAGGAATAAATTATTTCGAAAGCTTGGCTATTAGAAAATAAATCTACTAACTTTTTGGCTGAATCTCTGTTATTTCTTTATATATATATATATATATATATATATATATATATATATATATATATATATATATATATATATATATATATATATATATTAACGTTATGAAAGTAAGCATTCCAATTTTTTTTCATTTATAACGCTGCTGCGTTCTTGTAAAGTTAACAATTCTGTATTTATTTTTAAATGTGCTCGTTAAATTGGGTATTATAACTCAGTTATTTAATGCCTATTTAAATTGAATTTAATTATGTTGTAAATATAAGTTATCAACAGACCCGTAGCTAAGAAAACTCCAAAAACCCTTAAAACTAAGTTAAATAATATCTAGCAAATTTGACCACTCCTATTAAAAAAATCAGTTGTCCATTATTGGGGTGCCCTGTATATTCCACCACGTATTTTGCTAACAGTTAGATATTATGCTACCCTTATAAGAATAGTAAGATACTAAATTAAACCCCTAACAAAATTTGCCACTTAGGTCAGAACAATAAGTACCTACTGTTGAATCCATCCAGCAAGGCGTACCGCGTTTAGCAGTGGTCCAATCAGAGCAACGGATTTATGCTCTATTGTTAACACGTGGTACGTTTTGCCTAGATGCGAACGGAATCCAAGTGACCTATGGCCAATAATTTTTAAGAATTATTTTTACCTGTCTATATGGGAGTCAGGGCCAATCAAGGATACTAGAATAACTATTTAGTTATTAATTTCGAATTAATTTTTCCTTAAAATTAAAGTAGAATAATTATAGGTACTAGATGGTGCATCAGTGTCGGAAATATACGAAATCTCATTTAAATTTTTAACCATTTCAGAAGGTAATAAAAGGTAAAAATACTAAAAACAGATTAAGTTTTTATTAAAACTAAACAGGGAATACTCCTGACCGTCCTAAGATATTTTTTTATTTTCAAATTTAATTTAAAGCTTTGCCAATTTAAAGAACTTACTACTTAAAACGGTTTAAAAAGTCTATAAATAATTTCTTGGATTTATTCTAATACACCTTAAATTAAATTTGACAAGTACAAATACTGGTTAACAACCATGGTTAATTATGTTAGTGTTAGGAGTATTGCCTCATTATTTTTGATAAAAATAATCCAAATTTTTATTTCTATAAGTTTTAAATTTGTTCTCACCTGATTACCCAAGAGTTTTCTATGTAATACTTTAAGACATTGCCTCCATAATAAAATAAACTGCTCTAAAGAAAATGACCCAATATAAAAAAGATAAACTAATGCATATTATGTCCAGTTCAGACACATTTTTAAATCTAAGCACATATTTCCTAAGAGAATCTGTCCATTTTTGAAACAATGAGGTTGGTTTTCGAAGGGATCTCTACCTCAAAAGAGTCTTTTAAAGATTAAAGGGCCAGTAGCATTACCAAACTAAACCATGTTTTCGTAAGTGTGTCATTTAATCAAATCATGTCATAAAATCTGGCAAAACGTACCGAGGTATTACTTTACTCTATTTTTGCATAGTAAGAGCCTCGAAATAAAATTATAGGCGAATTGTCAGTTATGTAATAGAAAATTATGGGTAGAGGATAAAAACTTTATTTCTTTTTTGTTAGCATTTACTATAGCTACCTAGCATAAACATAATATTTATTACTTGTCAGAGCTTAATGTAAAAATTAATATTAAATCTTTACTGCTTGTTTTACAAAATTAATCTTTGTTCAATTGTTGTTTAACTTTCCCTCAAACACAAAATACTATAAAAATAAATCCAGTCCGCCTCCAATATGCCCTTTAGACCATTTAAACTTTAAAACGCCAGGTAGTCAGTTCTTTAATGGACTAGCATATGGTATATAAAATGAAGAAGTCTGGTAAAATGTGATTTTCAGACCACAATTTTAAATAAAATAAAATATAACGTTTTAATACAAAAAATAATTATGTAAAAATGCTAATATATCTGACATTAGACTACACGAAAATGTAATAAGATTTTAGCGCTTGCTGCCGCTTTTTTGTCAGTTATTAATTTTTCAGACAAAACTCGAATACGACTCAATTCGACGCAAAATTTTCTACAATGAATGGGTTGGCAGTTGTAAAGACGAAAAAATATTTAATGCTATGTTACATAACTCTTCACATACTTCTTAAAAAAAACATTTTTTTAGGTGTAACACCCTGACTATTTTTTAAATCTCCATAAATATAAAAAATGTATCATTTTGAAAAAAAAATTGCCAAAAAGCTGCTGTTAGCAACTAAAACTGATGTCATTACGATAGCTCTCAAAAAGTTAGAATAAAAACTGTAAATAGTTTTAATAAGAAATAGAGGAATCCCATGCAATTTTTTAGGCATTTTCAGCAAATATTAAATTTTAAAGTGACTTTTAAAGGGAGCTTGCCTAATAAAAACACCAAATTTTAACATATTTTTAAAACCAGAGCTTATTAAAACCAGAGCTTATATATATATACATATATATATATATATATATATATATATATATATATATATATATATATATATATATATATATATATATATATATATATATATATATATATATATATATATATATATATATATATATATATATATATATATATATATATATATATATATATATATATATATATATATATATATATATATATATATATATATATATATATATATATATATATATATATATATATATATATATATATATATATATATATATATATATATATATATATATATATATAAGCTCTGGTTTTAAAAATATGTTAAAATTTGGTGTTTTTATTAGGCAAGCTCCCTTTAAAAGTCACTTAAAAATTAATATTTGCTGAAAATGCCTAAAAAATTGCATGGGATTCCTCTATTTCTTATTAAAACTATTTACAGTTTTTATTCTAACTTTTTGAGAGCTATCGTAATGACATCAGTTTTAGTTGCTAACAGCAGTTTTTTGGCAATTTTTTTTTCAAAATGATACATTTTTTATATTTTATGGAGATTTAAAAAATAGTCACGTAATATCCTTATATACATTGATGATTGTTTATTAGCAATACCAAAAAATAAAACAACGGAAATTATCTCCCTCTTGTAACAATTTTCATCCAAAATTGCAGTTTACTTCCGAAATAGAAAATGATGGCTGTTGGAAACGCACTATTGTTTTATAGTTCAAAATATATTTTAATTTTATTTTTGGTATTATTACTCGTTCACGTCTAATCAGACCATATGATTTATTATTATTTTGTTACTATTTATATAATATTTAAATATACGCGCGCGAATACGCACATTTTTTGAAGGGCAAAAAACTCCCGGCCGGTATGAATCGAAGAGCATACGGGACAAGTCGAGCACACTCGATTTTAAGACGTCAAGCAATCGACATAGTATCGAGACACGTGAAAGTTACACAAATCTTTCATCACATTTTTTACTTATTTTAAGTGAAGTGATATTTAGCCTAGAACATTAATCCAGACCATCCAGAGGCCACGAATCTAGGATGATTCGAAGACCAATAGAATAGAGAGCTCTCTTGAAGCGATTTCACGTCGAAATACTGGTGAGTGCTTTTCATTTTATGTGCGTCGACGTCTGCGATTAATTGGTAATTTTCACTCAAATTTTTATGAATTTTCACTTTCCTATGGAAATCACATGGTCCTTCGGCAATTAACAGCCCTACGGCTCCATTTTTGGTCCGATCGAGCACGGATAGGCACTAGCTTTTACAAAATTTAAAAATTTTTACTTCGCTTAATACTAAAATAAATCTCATACGTCTTAGCCATTTTTATTTTATTGTTATCATTTAAACATTTAAATCTGGTGGTACCAATATATCTATCTCTATTACACATTTTAAGGTCGATATCTATCTATCTCTATATTCTAAGCGCATAGTTAAACGATCAGAAATCGTATTTTTAATCTAAGACAGATGGTACAGTTTTATTCTTTTCAATTCTAAAATCATTCTATAAAGCTATCTCTTTTTATTCAAACAGTGTGCGTCTATTCCAACATTCGCTCTTACTGCTATCGAGTAGGCGCAAATTTGCTGTACAGCCAACCCGGCCATTTTTTGGATTTTTAGGGAACAGCTGATTCAACCGCCTCGCGCTACCTATTCAACAACGCTTGTTTTGTTAACGTTTTCCTTTCAAAACAAAACGAGTTTTGCATTTATTTTGATAAATACACTTATTTATTATTTGCAGGTATTGGGTATATTCTCAGGTATATTTATAAATAGTGGTGGATTTACAGTTCTTTATTATCCAAATCTTTCTATAAATATCACGCCGACTAGATATAAATAATTTCTTTATTTTATTGCATCATTTGGTGATTTACACAGTGTCTTCCTCTTATAAATTAAATACATATATTTTTGTTCCTGGACCAAAATAATTTTAAAATGACTGATCAAGAACAAATCTCTAAACTTGAGTTTAAACGTAAAATTCCTTTAAATAGATTAAATGAAATTTACGATTACTGTAACAATTCTACAGCTGATCCATTTTATAAACAAAATTTTTTGGCAAGAGCTGAATATGTAGACACGTTATATGAAGAATTTCAGAGACATCACAATCAAATTATTTCATTAATTTCTGAGGACACTGACTTTCAGGTTCAAGATAAATTCAGAATTTTAGCTGATAAATATTTATATCACATAAAAGGTAAAAAAATGGAATTTACTTGTGCAAATATGGGAAGTGGTAATTTAAATACATCAAATAGTGGCTTTTCGCCCAGTGCAAAGCTTCCAAAAATTAATGTGCCAATTTTTGAAGGTAACTTAAAATCTTGGCCAACCTTTTTTGATTTATATAAACACCTTATTCATGAAAATCAAAACTTGTCAAATATAGAAAAATTTCATTATTTAATAACTTCGCTAAAAAATGAACCTTCTAATTTGGTTAAATCAATTCCTATGACGGCTAATAATTATCAAATTGCATTTGATACTCTACTTAAAAGATATCAAAATAAACGGTTTTTGGCGACCACTTATTTTAATGAAATATACACTGCTCAACATTTGCAAAGGCCCTCCTTTAACGATCTGCGCCATCTACTGGACATATTTTCAGAGAACCTTGCGGCATTAAAAAACTTGAACTTTGACACGGATTCTTGGGACTTCTTGCTTTTTAACATTTTATTGCAAAAGTTAGATTCTAAAACCAGAACAGATTTTGAGTTAAAGTACAGCACAACCGAAATTCCTCTTTATAAAAATCTTACTGATTTTTTACACAATCAATGTAAGGCCTTAGAGTCTGTGCAATGTATGATGCCGGGTTTCGATTGTAAATCTAAAACAGGTAACAAGAGTGGCCCATCTTGGGATCAACCATGTCAGTCTCCTTCAAAAGGAAAGCAGCGTCATAGTTCTCCAATTACGTTTCTATGGTACCTGTAAATCAACAAAATTATAAATGTATTTTATGCCCTGAAGCAACGCATGCCTTGTATAGATGTCAGCTATTTTTATCCAAGAATACTCATCAGAGGCATGCTATAGTAAAACAGCATAAACTATGCGAAAACTGCATTCGTTTTAAACATCCTGTGCGTAACTGCACTTCTTCTTCCAAATGTAGGATTTGCCAATTTCCGCATCACACCTTACTTCATTTTGAGTCTAATCGGCTAACTGCACCCTCTCAATCATCTTCAGAAGTGCGGACCTCTGGCAGACAGGTATCAGCTTCTTTTCAGGATGCAGTTTTTCCTTCTGTAGTCCCAGCTGCTGCAGAGGAAAATGTGCTAACCCCACAAGACTCAGTGCAGTCTGCTCAGGCTTTACAATGCAGTACTACTTCTTCAAATAAACCATTCACGGTTCTGCTCTCTACTGCAGAAGCAGAAATTAAGGATGTTTGGGGAAACTTTCAGAGAGTTCGTATCCTTTTAGATACTGCCAGCATGGCTAATTTTATCTCTCAAAGTTGTGCTAATCGTTTGGGCCTGAAAAGGCAACATTTTTCTGTTCCCATTGAGGGAATAAATAATTTAATTTCAACCTCCAATAAAGGCATTACTCAATGTTTTCTAAAACCTTGTGATAAAGTTAGTCCGACATTTTCATTTGAAGCCATTATTTTGCCCAAGGTTTGCTCAGAACAACCAAAGGTAATGGTTAATCCTCAACACTGGTCTCATATAAAAAATTTGAAGTTAGCAGACACAAAATTCCAGACTCCTGGCCCTATTGATATTTTAATTGGGGCTGAGCTTGTACCCTTCGTATTAGGTTCTGGAAGAATTTTTGGAAAACCAGGCCAACCTGTGGCCTTAGAGACTATTTTTGGATGGATTCTACAAGGTCGTACAGAGTATCCGACGTCAAATTTATCTTTAATTAGCTGTCATGCTTCCTTTGAACCACAGGTAGACACAACTGTTCAAAAGTTCTGGGAAATCGAGCAAATTCCGACAGTAAATAACTATTTGTCACCTGAGGATATTAAGTGCGAATCTATATATAAAAGGTCAGTTCAGCGTGACAGTTCCGGCCGATTTGTAGTTGCACTTCCATTTAAACATGAGAATCCAGATTTTGGGGATACTTACACTCAAGCTTTTAGACGCTTTATTTGCCTAGAATCTCGCCTCTATAAAAACCCCGTACTTCAGTCGTCTTATTCTGATTTTATCAAGGAAGTTTCGACTTCTGACTACTGCTCATCTTCAGCATTTTATTTACCACATCACTGTGGTTTGAAGCCGGACAACGTTTCGACTAAACTCAGGGTCGTTTTCGACGCTAGTGCTAAAAGCGACACTGGCATGAGTCTGAATGATAATTTATATTCTGGCCCTAAACTTCATCAGGATTTATCTACAATTTTATTACGTTTTCGTACTTTCCCTGTCGTGTTTACGTGCGACATTAAACAAATGTATTGTCAGATATTAATTACACCTGAGCACAGACATTTTCAAAGATTTCTGTGGCGTTTCTCAAAGACAGAATCAATCAAAGAATACACTCTTAACAGAGTAACCTTTGGAGTATCATCAGCTCCATATTTGGCCCTTCGGACATTAAAAGAATTGGCAAATATTGAACAAGATAATCATCCTTTAGCATCACAAGTCTTACAAGAGTCAGTATATATTGACGATTGTGTTTGTGGCGCAAACTCTATAAATGCCGCTCTTCGTCTCCAAACGGAACTGATAACCCTTTTAAAAAAGGGCGGATTTATGTTAAGAAAATGGGTGAGTAACCACCCAGATCCTCTATCTTCTGTCCCAAATTCAGATGTTCAGATGCCTTTTTCTTTCGAAAGCGAAGGTCCTACCTACATCAAGGTTCTGGGTCTCCAGTGGAATCCAAATTTAGATGTATTTTCGTATACATGCACTCCCATTGAGGCAAAGTGTACAAAAAGAAATGTTCTTTCTCAGGTTGCAAGAATTTTCGATCCTTTGGGATTCCTTGCTCCAGTTGTTCTTCTTGCAAAACAAATTTTACAGCAACTCTGGCTTTCAAAAATAGATTGGGATGAAAAACCCCCTGACCATATAATTAATATATGGAATCAATTTAAAACAGAATTGCCCTCTATTTCTGAAATAAAAATACCCCGATTATTGCACTCTGACCCTATAGCGAGTTTGGAGATTCATGGCTTCTGTGATGCCAGTACTTTGAGCTATGGTTGTGCAATTTATTTTAGATTTATTACTTCTAGTGGAACTATAAAAGTAAATCTAGTTTCTGGAAAATCTAGAGTAGCTCCGCTTAAATCTGTCTCTTTACCGCGACTTGAACTATGTTCTGCTTATCTTCTGGCTGATTTACTCGCTTCTGTTAAGCAATCATATTATAATTATCTTACGTTTAACTCAATTTATGCGTGGTCTGATTCGAAAGTGACCCTAGCTTGGTTGTCGAGCTCTCCACATCGTTGGAAGACATTCGTTGCCAATAGGGTTTCTCATATACAAGATGTCATTCCTTCATCATGCTGGAAATACGTACCTACTGGAGAAAATCCAGCTGATTGCGTATCTAGAGGACTTACTCCTCAGAGACTTCTGTTACATGACTTATGGTGGCATGGGCCTCAGTTTTTATATCAAAATTCAGATAATTGGCCAGAACAAGACTCTTCTTTAGATGGAAATCTTTCCTATATATCTCAAGAAGAAAAACAAGTTTCCTTACATGCCTCTGTAAAAACAGATGACAACCCAATTTTAGCACTACTTTGGAAATTTTCTTCTCTTAGGAAAGTACAGCGAATTACCGCCTATTTATTACGATTTATCAGCGTAATTAGGAAAATCCAAAATACGCCCACTTTAGCGTTGGATTATAATTATAATGCTTTACAAGCTATAATTAAATGCGTGCAAAAAGAATGTTTTGTCGCAATTTTTCATGCCTGTGACAAAAATTTGTCTCTCCCTAAGCCTTATAGGAAGCTCGCAGTTTTTGTGGACAATGCAGGAATCCTTAGGGTGGGGGGTAGGCTGAGAAAATCCTCTCTTTCATTTGATTCAAAACATCCGATTTTATTACCAAAAAATCATAGATTTACTGATTTGGTAATAGAGCAGGTGCATATTGATAATCTGCATCCGGGTTTAAAAACGGTACACAACCTGATTGTCCAAAATTTCTGGATAATTTCTCCACGAAATGCTATTTACCGATGCCTTTCTAAATGTATTAAATGTTTTCGTGCAAAACCTAAATCTTATGGTAATGGCGGATCTACCCGCATTTAGAATTTCGCAGTTAAAGGCATTTTCCCAAGTTTGTCTTGACTACGCCGGTCCTTTCTTAATCACTATGGGAAAGCTCAGGGGTATAAAAACCTCCAAGGCATATATTTGCCTTTTCGTTTGTTGTGCCACTAAAGCACTTCATCTAGAGTTGTCTTCCGATTTATCATCTGAGGCCTTTCTAGCCTGTTTACGTAGGTTTATTGCCCGCCGAGGCAGAGTCACAGATATATATTCTGATCAAGGCACCAATTTTATAGGCGCATACAACCAACTTCAGAAATTTTCGAAGAATTATATGAAGCTATCTATTAGATGGCACTTTAATCCTCCCGGTTCGCCCCATTTTAATGGACTTAGCGAGTCCGCTGTGAAGTCAGTCAAAACCCATATTCATCGTGTGGTAGGTGAGCAAATCATGACATACGAGGAATTTTACACTTTGTTGACACAGATTGAGTCCCTCTTAAACTCCCGTCCTTTGTCTCCAATGAGTGAAGATCCCAATGACCTTACCCCTTTAACTCCAGGGCACTTTTTAACGCTGGAACCTCCTACTAATTTCCCTGAACCAGATGTCTCAAGTACACCTATTAATAGACTAAGCCGTTGGCAAATGTTGACGAAAATGCACTATGATTTTTGGAAGCGTTGGAGCGAAGAATATCTTCACACACTTCAACAGCGTTGTAAGTGGACAAAGTCCAGCCCTAACATTAAACCTGATATGTTGGTTCTCATCAAAAATGAACAGAGGCCTCCGTTGGAATGGTCTCTGGGACGAATACTTCAGGTTCATCCGGGAAAAGACGGGGTAGTTAGAGTGGCTACTTTAAAAACTCAAAATGGAGTTTTACAGCGTCCAGTTGTAAAGCTCTGTCCATTACCTGGACAATAATTTTTTTCTTTTTTTTTTTGCGTTCGAAAAAACTAACGTGTTTTTTGGTGGGGGGAATGTTGGAAACGCACTATTGTTTTATAGTTCAAAATATATTTTAATTTTATTTTTGGTATTATTACTCGTTAACGTCTAATCAGACTATATGATTTATTATTATTTTGTTACTATTTATATAATATTTAAATATACGCGCGCGAATACGCACATTTTTTGAAGGGCAAAAAACTCCCGGCCGGTATGCATCGAAGAGCATACGGGACAAGTCGAGCACACTCGATTTTAAGACGTCAAGCAATCGACATAGTATCGAGACACGTGAAAGTTACACAAATCTTTCATCACATTTTTACTTATTTTAAGTGAAGTGATATTTAGCCTAGAACATTAATCCAGACCATCCAGAGGCCACGAATCTAGGATGATCCGAAGACCAATAGAATAGAGAGCTCTCTTGAAGCGATTTCACGTCGAAATACTGGTGAGTGCTTTTCATTTTATGTGCGTCGACGTCTGCGATTAATTGGTAATTTTCACTCAAATTTTTATGAATTTTCACTTTCCTATGGAAATCATATGGTCCTTCGGCAATTAACAGCCCTACGGCTCCAATGGCGCTATAAACTTTTTGGACTTAACATTAATAACTAAGTGGTACACCAAAAAAAGCTGGTCCTCTCGCTATCTTAATTATAATTCCAGTCACCCAAAATGTCAAAAAACTCCGTGATGATAGGATTAATTGATCGTGCATTAACACTAACATCACCTATATACCGAGTTGACATTCCAAATAAAGTTAATAAACATTCTCTTAAAAAATCATTTTCCATTAAAAGCCATCAAACGAATTATAAAGTGAAGAACCCATAAATTATACAATGGCACAAAACATATTTTAAATAATCGTGACAACAATAAAACCACTACATACATATCTTTGCCATACACTGAAGGCCTTTCTGAAAAGATTAAACACATTCTCGGTAAACACGATATAACCGTATGCCACAAATCTAACAATACCCTTAAATCTTTATATACCCCACTAAAAAGTCAGACACCAATTAAAAAACAATCAAACGTAGTTTACAGCATTCCCTGCCTAAACTGCCCCAAAAAATATATAGGCATGACCACACAATATCTATCAAATAGACTAAATGGGCATAAATGTACAACAAATGCTTCCACAGCACTACATAAACACGAAAGAGATATGTAACATGAATTTGATTTCTCGGGTACAACATTCTTATCAAAAGAACAACATTACCATAAACTGACATTCAAAGAAATGGTCGAGATAAAAAAAAAACAAATACAGTAAACGATCGGAAAGACATTGACAATATATACATTTTCCATCCGTGAAGGAGTAAAAATCAACATATATATATATATATATATATATATATATATATATATATTACAGAGATATATCGTTCAAAGTAAAGAATAAATAGTGCAATAGTGCAGTATTATAATAAATTGGAATAAAGAGTGCTTTACCCAAAGGACAGGGACATTTAAAAATTTATTGTAGCTTGTTAAAATTAATTTTTTGTCCAATCTCTTAACGAGTTGGATATTTTGAGCATGAGTGAACCAAGTACAAATTTATGAAGACTTTTAAGGTCAACATTCAGAAAAAGTCCTTTAATTACTGAACATGTGGAAAAAAATTCGTATAACATAAGCTATACTAGAATTACTTGTGATGAAGCTGAATGTAACGAGAACAAGGATACACAAGAAAATATAATTTTATCTTTACAAAATAAATTGGCTGACAGACACTCTAAGATTGAACTCTTGGAGCATGAAAATGAGAAAAACAAGAAAAAGGTCCACTTTTTATTAAGGGACCTAAAACACAAAAAGGACGAAATTCAAAATTTCAAAAGTATTATTGAAAACATGAACAAAATACATCTAGACCAGTTACGTAATGACAAAGAAACTGTTTCCGCAGAAACACAAACGAAACTCCAGATGGTGATAGACTCTGAGGTGCAAACAGACGAATGCATCGACAAACAAACATTGGAAATAGCACCGATGGCACAATTAGAGACAAGTGAATCGAGAGCTCCTTCTCCAGTCCCAGTGATAAATGTTAAAAATTTACGGAGTAAGACATCTGAAATAGCGAATGTATCATCATCTAATTCTCTGGTAAGTCACACAGTTAACATAAGAAAACGCAGAGTGCTGGTAATAGGCGACCGTTCGGCATTGGGCTGTGCTCATGTACTGAGAAAACATCAGCTAACCGAGGAAGAATGCATAATCGAAGGGTGGGTTAAACATGGAGCAAACCTAAGTGATTTGGCTCATTCTGCTTACAACTTGAGCTCTAGTTTTGATCAAAATGACTGTGTTATCTTATTATTAAATCTAAACTGTGCATACCATATAAATACAAGGATAATGGAATCAATTTTAGCAATTGGAAAATATACAAACTTAATCGTGTCTATAAAATGTGACGTAAAAAGACATTATAGTATCTACAATAATTTTCTACAATTGTTTAATATTTATATTAGTAGTAGGTTGAGATTTAACAGGTCTATAAGAATCATATATAATCTTAAGTATAATAGAATGTATCGTTTTACTAAATTTAAAATGTGCGAAATATTGGCTAATTACGTTAATACCAAAACGAATAATCTAAACATTGTTTTAAAATCAGTTACAACACAGAATTTGCCGGCCTGTAATTTAAATAATAGTATAAATAGGATAAATCTTTGTAACTCGAGCCAATGTAGTAAAGTAGATACTGAGGTAAAAGAACTGATTAATAATGTGATTGATGTGGTAAGTATTGTGTGCACGGTGGAGAAAAATGTCATAGAAAAAGATAAACCATCCTCCGATGGTAATTTTTAATATCCCCGTCTGTCCCAGTGGAGACTACAGGAACTTTGAGTAATACATTTATTGAACAAATGCTTTTAAATAATGAATTGCCTAAGCAAAAAGTATCAAATTCTGTTATTTTCTGTCATCAAAACATTCAATGTTTATCTAACAAGATACTCCCACTTATTGCAGGTATACATAATGTGAATTGTGACTTTCTGTTGCTCACTGAGCACTGGCAGAGTGATGAGCAATTGAACCAAATAGTTTTACATAATTATAATCTATGTTCGTCTTTTTCCCGTGCCTCTATAAAGAATGGAGGTGTAGCTATTTTTAAAAATAATTGTTTCACATATAGTGCTACAGTGTGTGATGTTGCTGACTTTTGTGTTGAAGGCGTGTTTGAATGTGCTTCTGTAATTATAATCAGTTTGAAATTAAAGTTAATTGTTGTATATAGGCCACCTAAAGGAGATTTTAAGGTTTTTTTTAACATGTTTTAATTCGCTACTCAAAAATCAATTTAATCCACTTACTACCCTTGTTATTGGGGGCGATTTTAATTTAAACTTTTTAGAGCATAGTACACAACTATCGATTTTTCTAGATTTATTAGCTACTTTTAATCTTATACATACTATTAGGGAACCCACGAGAGTAGCTACAAATTCAAGCACATACATTGATAATTTGTTAATAAATTCAAACACACAGTTTTCAGCATCTGTTGTTAATCTGGGCTTGTCAGATCACTTCTCTCAGCTTTTAAAAATAGATGTGGTCAGAACTGATAAGGACACCACGGCAAGGTATGTGTAACACGTTTTCTAGACTTTTTAAGCACAGAGGAGTGGAATGAAGTTTATTCTCGTGAGTGTCCCAATCTTGCTTTTGAAGTCTTTGCCAGGCAATTATTTTATTATTATGAATTGTCATTTCCATTAATTAAAATAAATAACAGCATTCAAAATAAACAAAAAAAGGTAGTTCTATCGCCGGAGCTAGTTCGCCTAAAAGATATGATTACTTTGTTCATTGACCTATCAAAAAAAGATATAAGGGGTAGTATATGAGCAAACATATTAACAGTGTTTATAGAGAAAAACTTTAACTCTTTTTTACACAACAAAATGAGAAAATGATTCAAAACTCAAGCAATAAATCAAAGGCAATGTGGCAAATTATAAAAACGTTACAAAATAAAAACAATTCTTATACGGCACTGAAAATAATTGAAAACGGCGAAATAGTTCCGGATAATCTAGTTGCAAGTAATTTTAATTATCAATTTACTAATGTACCTCTTAGTAATAATAATATCGATAGGTCATTTCTTGATAACTGCGTACCGCCTTGTGTAAATACATTTTTTCTTTCTCCCATTTGTAGACAAGATGTTTTATCATTTATTGTAAACCTTAAGAACTCAAATGCCACAGGACATGATGGCATATCCAATAATTTGTTGAAAAAGTGTGGTTTTGCTTTGTGTGATGTTTTAACGTACTTGATAAATCTCTCAGTGCAGTATGCAATATTTCCTGCGCAATTGAAGTTTACAACTGTCATTCCACTTTATAAAAAGTGGGATTCTAATGATTATTCAAATTATAGAGGCATAAGTCTATTAACAAGCATTTCTAAAATTTTTGAGTTGAATTTGAAACATCAAGTAAATTGGTTTCATTGGGGTTTGAGGGACATGCGTGAGCGATTGCACTTCATTATGGATTTAAATAAGACTAATCCTATTTTAATGCCTGTTCAAACAGTAAAAGATTATAAAATGATTTATCAACAAGAAATTCAGAAAGCTAAAATTGAGGCTCATGATAACTTTATAAATAGTGCCAAAAATCCTCAAGCTGCCATGTGGGAAATAATTAAAAACAATCAGCCATATTCAAAAATTACCTCATCTAGTACCTTAAATGCTGATTCCTTAAATGATTATTTTGTAAATGTCGCTGATAAAGTTATAAACAATCTTCCATCTACTATAAATCATTTCTCTGATTATCTTGAATATCAAATTCCCCAAGACAGTTTCTCTTTTAAGGATGTCACTTACAGCGAAGTAAGAGATCTGCTTTCAAATATAAAGAATAGTACAAGCAAAGATTGTTATGATATTAATGTTGATATCATAAAAACCCTGAAAAACTTAATACTCTACCCTCTTATGAAGCTTATAAATCAAGCAATCAGATTACACTTGTATCCTCAGGCTTTCAAAACGGCTAAAGTTCTTCCAATTTTTAAAAACAAAGGATCCATTGATGATTGTTCTAACTATCGCCCCATCTCATTACTACCCATCTTATCTAAGGTCTTTGAATCTGTACTGAGAATTCAAATAACAAAACATTTTACTGAGAATAATCTATTTTTTCAACATCAGTTTGGGTTTATTAATAAAAAGACGACAACACTAGCAATAGATTGTCTTGTTGGCCAAATCTTTCAAGGCTTTGAACATGGATATGACACCTGTGCTTCATTCTTGGATTTGACTAAGGCCTTTGATTGTGTTTCCCATAGTATCCTCCTGGAAAAGTTACCATTTTATGGTTTTGATGAGGGAAGTGTGAATCTTATAGCGTCTTATTTGTATGATCGTAGACAGTTTGTCAGATACAGTGGGACTAACTCCACAAAGCAGGGAGTCGTTCATGGAGTTCCCCAGGGTTCTGTGCTTCGACCAACCCTCTTTTTAATCTATGTGAATGACTTGGTTAAATTTCAGGAGGACGGGAAGCTTATATTGTTTGCCGATGACACAACTACCTTTACAACTTACCATCCCTCTCAAATAGAAGAATCAGGTATTGCTGAAACAAAGTCAAACATCCAAAATTGGTTTCTGTCAAATAAGTTATGTATGAATGAGGAGAAAACAGTTTCAGTCAACTTTACTTTGAGACGAGAGAGACAGGATCATCCCCTCTTGCGAGATTGTTCAGACCAAGTGAGCTTTTTGGGTGTTCATTTGGAATCGGCCCTGACTTGGGAGAAGCATGTCGATGAGCTTGGGAGGACGCTATATAGACTAATGTATCTAATACGAAGTCTTGCTAGGTGTGTGTCGGCGACTACCCTGCTTGCAGCATATCATGGTTATTTTTGCTCTCGCATGACTTATGCAATTTTAGTATGGGGGCACTCACCCCATGCATTGAGAATTTTCAAATTACAGCGTAGATGTGTAAGAATAATTGCTGGCATGGGATACCGTGATGATTGTCGGCAGGTTTTCATAAGTCATAGAATTATGACCCTCCCGTGTATCTATATCCTCCAATGTCTCTTGTATGTCAAACAAAATATACATCTATTTAGAATGCATAGAGACATACACACTTATAATACCAGAAATAATGATAATCTTGTTGTCAACCAATTAACACTAAAAAGGTCCAGAGTTGGCACAGCTTACCATGGGGTGAGATTTAACAATAAACTACCGCATAATATTCGAGCACTTGACGTGAATCAACTCAAACAAAAAATTAAACATCACTTAATCATGAAAGCCTTTTATAGCTTTGAGGAGTATCTCAATAGTGATTTTGAAAACCTTACAGATTGAGGGCCTCATATAGTGAAAGGTATTTAAATTTTAAAATGTATGTTCCACGTCTTATGTTTCGTTTAATATATTAATAGTTAATACCTGTGTCAGTTAAATCAAATAATTGTATTTTGTCTTTACAAATTCTATATATGTAATTTTATTGTAATTTATTGACAGATTTAACCTACTTTTCCTTTGATTATTTAATCATTTTAATTTAACAAAAATTCTGTAATATATACTATAATTATTTTAGATATTGACAGTATTGTGTTTTAACTAGATGTTATTTGACTTGTAAAAGTACTATGTATGTTATTACCAATAAATATTTGAATTTTAATTTGAATCAACTATTTCATTTTTTTAATAAAAATAACATTATTAGCGTTTCTCAACATGGTTTTACGGAATCACGCAGTACAGAAAGTGCCCTTTGTGATTTTCAATCGACAGTTGTCGATGCAATTGATAAACATCTTCATGTATTGGGTTTATTTGTGGATTTCTCCCGAGCATTTGATATGGTTAGCCATGAACTATTATTAAAAAAGTTGTATCGATATGGCATTAGAGGGCAGGCATGGAAGCTCATGGAGTCTTATTTGGGTGGACGTCAACAATGTGTTGTGGTGAATGGGATGGGAAGCGACTCATTGCCAGTAAATCAGGGTGTTCCCCAGGGTTCAAGCCTTGGTCCACTACTATATCTTATGTATTCTAATGATCTCACTTCCTACTTAATGAATATGTCCACTGGTATTTCCGTCATATCATATGCAGATGATACAAACATTGTGATCGTGGAAAAGAGTGCACTATCTCTCAAAAGAACAGCAGATTTGGTTTATGATGGTATTATGTTGTGGTCCAAAAAAAATGGTTTGGTTATAAATCAAAGTAAAACAAATTTCGTCGTATTTTCAAACAAAAAACAAAAAAATGTTGGGCTTGGAAATTGATGAAAACCTAAGATGGGGAAATCATATAGAAAGTCTATGCATACGGTTAAGAAAAAATTGTTATGGTTTGAAATCATTGTCAAATTACTGTAGTCAATGCTACCAATGGCATCATAAATTAGGGCTCAAGCTCGGACGTGACAAGAGTCTTTTTGCTTCAAAAATATGCTATACGAATTTTGTGTGGTCTTCCATGTACAGATTCGTGTCGAGACTATTTCAAGCAATTAAAAATATTGACCTTGGCTGGAATTTACATATTTAAAGTTTCCGTTTTTGCATATCAGAATATTAAAAAACTTCAAAGCAATCGCGCTTCACATGGTTACAGTACTAGAAATAAAACATTACTTCTACCTAATTTACATAATTCCACATTTTTCCAAAAAAATGTGATATATAATGCATGTAGGTTTTTTAATAAATTAAATAATGATATTAAAGATGCTGATAATCTCAAATCCTTCAAACGTAAATTAAAAAAATATCTAGTGGAGGGTAATTTTTATACTCTGCAAGAGTTCTTAAATTAGTTTTTAGTTTAGTTTTTTTTTTGTTGTTTTTAAAAATGCACGCGTCTAATGTAGTATTTGTATTGTTCCTTTTTTAGTGATTATTTACGTACTTACCTGTAACTTTTATGACGATGTACTTTTATAAGTAGGTATACTAGATTTACTCTTTGTGACGTTTTCTCCAATTGCTGATTGCATATTATGTACATCTGTTTTATTGGCGAAATAAAATTATTATTATATATATATATATATATATATATATATATATATATATATATATATATATATATATATATATATATATATATATATATTGTTGTTTTCGTTTTCTTGGCCTTAGTACTTATATTGTGAATTAAGTGGTTTCTTGGGAATAAGGCACATGAATATACTAAATTTCTGTTATATTTTTTTCATAACTTTGACGTTTCGGTCGAACGTTGACCTTCATCAGAAACACTACAAAAAGGAACGATTCGAAAAAAATTTTTGTTTTACAAAATTAATAAAATATTTAATTTACGTAATTGGAAGGTTTCATGGATAACATCCTGTATATGTCAATAAATTAAACACAAACACTCAGCGACTAACATTTACATTTAAAAACTTGACATGCTGTATATACATTTACATTTGTCGAAATTTTAAGAACACATACAAGCAATATACGACGATGAGATTAGGTCTATGTCTGTAAAAACTTAAGATACTATTTTTTCTTTTTGTTTTGGAATTTAAACGCGGACTATTGTTGTTATGCAGTTGCCATTATAGGTGTATTATTTTATAATATTATTGTAAATTTTACTGAGTTGTGTTGTGTCGGTTTTGGAGTTTATGCAATGGGGTCTTTTTTGTATTTCTATCATTTCCAAAATTTCACGTTTTTTAGTGTGACTTTCTGTCTTTAATATTTTTACTGCATTGAAATCAAAATATGTTTCTCCCCTGGAGAGCATGGTTGGTGAGGGCTGTTTTATTTTTTTTGTCATATTTATGGCCGTTAATTCGGTTTTTAATGTATTGGCTTGTTTGTCCAACATACACACTATTGCAATCTTTACATGGGATTTCGTAGATTACGTGTGATTTTTTTATCTTTTGGAATTTCTGATTTGATTTTGGAGAAATTTGTTTTTAGTAAATTGTGTGCTTTGTGAGCTACGGTAATGTTGTATGGCTTGAAAATGTTTTTAATGTTTTCAGATAAGCCCGGAATGTATGGTAAAGTAAGAAAAGTATTAGTTTTGTTGTTATTATTTTTTCTATTATTATTTGTTTGGTTGTAGAAAATATATATTCGATTTTTAAAAAATTTATTAATTAATATGTCGGGATAGTTATTCTGTTTTAGTGCAATTTTTGCTTTCTTAATTGCATTTTCACGGTACTCAGGGTCGGACAACCTTATGGTACGATCGGCAAGACCTATAATAACTGATTTTTTTTGGGGTAGAGGGTGTTGAGAATGAAAATTTAGGTAGCGTGATGACCAAGTTTCCTTGGTATACCATTCTGATCTAATTTTGTTGGAGTGGTGATGTAGGGTGAGGTCCAGAAAGCTTATTCGGTTTTGATTTTCAGTTTCGATAGTGAATTGCAATCTGTTATTATAGTTATTGAACGCCTCGATTATTTCGTTTTGTTTGTTAAAGGGGATGGCTGTTATGCAATCGTCCACGTACCTGTAAAAAAATGGAATATCAGTAAGAACTGTTTCTTCTAAGTCTTCCATTACCAATTGCGCTATTATGCTTGAAATGGAAGCCCCCATGGCACATCCTTCTATTTGTTTATAGAATTTTTTATCGTAAATAAAATATGTTGAATTTAGTGTAAGTTCTACTGCTTCTAAAAAGTAATTTAAAGGGATATCTGTAAAAGGTTTAATTTTATTCCATTTTTTTGTAATTATGTTTCTTGCTATATTTAAAGGAATGCTAGTGTAAAGGGATATTACATCTAAAGAAACGAGGATATAGTTATTTGGTATAGTTAAATGTTTTATTTTATTTTTGAAATCCATTGAATCTTTTATATAGTATTCATTCTGGAACACAATTTTTTGAAGAATGTCTTTGAGAAATTTTGAGAGATTTTCAAATGGAGATTGGATGCAGGATACGATTGGACGGAGTGGTATGCCTTGTTTGTGCATTTCTGGTAATCCGTAGATTCTTGGAGAATGTGAGTTTTGGATTTTTAATTTTTTTGCTAAGTTTGGTGAAATATAGGCTTTGTTTTCCCAAAGAGATATTAATTCGTTATTTTTTTTCTAGTAAATTATGGTAGGATCGTTTTTTAATTCTTTATAGGTGGTTTCATCTTTTAGTAGGTCACACATTTTACCATTGTAATCATTTTTTGACATAATAACAGTTTTATTTGTTTTATCAGGCTGTAACACTAATAAGTTATTATTTTCTTTGAGAAATTTTTTTGTTTTGTTTATTTTTTGTGCTAAAATTTTTTCTTTTTTTTGGGTGAGAGAAGTTCTCTTTTGAAAGTTATTTTTGTGATTAGTTATTATGTTGCAACATTGAGAACGTATTGTCTTTGGTATTAGAATCAAGGTTTATCAAGGATGTTTCGATGTTGCTTATTAACTCAGGGATTCATATATATATATATATATATATATATATATATATATATATATATATATATATATATATATTAGCTTTTTGAAGAGGAATTGCGAAATTCGGCCCCATACAAAAGAAAACTTCTCTCACCCAAAAAAAAAGAAAAAATTTTAGCACAAAAAATAAACAAAACAAAAAAATGTCTCAAAGAAAATAATAACCTATTAGTGTTACAGCCTGATAAAACAAATAAAACTGTTATTATGTCAAAAAATGATTACAATGGTAAAATGTGTGACCTACTAAAAGACGAAACCACCTATAAAGAATTAAAAAACGATCCTACCATAATTTACCAGAAAAAAAATAACGAATTAATATCTCTTTGGGAAAACAAAGCCTATATTTCACCAAACTTAGCAAAAAAATTAAAAATCCAAAACTCACATCCTCCAAGAATCTACGGATTACCAAAAATGCACAAACAAGGCATACCACTCCGTCCAATCGTATCCTGCATCCAATCTCCATTTGAAAATCTCTCAAAATTTCTCAAAGACATTCTTCAAAAAATTGTGTTCCAGAATAAATACTATATAAAAGATTCAATGGATTTCAAAAATAAAATAAAACATTTAACTATACCAAATAACTATATCCTCGTTTCTTTAGATGTAATATCCCTTTACACTAGCATTCCTATAAATATAGCAAAAAACATAATTACAAAACAATGGAAAAAAATTAACCCTTTTACAGATATCCCTTTAAATTACTTTTTAGAAGCAGTAGAACTTACACTAAATTCAACATATTTTATTCACGATCAAAAATTCTATAAACAAATAGAAGGATGTGAAATGGGGGCTTCCATTTCAAGCGTAATAGCGCAATTAGTAATGGAAGACTTAGAAGAAACAGTTCTTAGTGATATTCCATTTGAAATTCCATTTTTTACAGGTACGTGGACGATTGCATAACAGCCATCCCCTTTAACAAACAAAACGAAATAATCGAGGCGTTCAATAACTATAATAACAGATTGCAATTCACTATCGAAACTGAAAATCAAAACCGAATAAGCTTTCTGGACCTCACCCTACATCACCACTCCAACAAAATTAGATCAGAATGGTATACCAAAGAAACTTGGTCATCACGCTACCTAAATTTTCATTCCCAACACCCTCTACCCCAAAAAAAATCAGTTATTATAGGTCTTGTCGATCGTGCCATAAGGTTGTCCGACCCTGAGTACCGTGAAAATGCGATTAAGAAAGCAAAAATTGAACTAAAACAGAATAACTATCCCGACAAATTAATTAATAAAATTTTTAAAAATCGAATATATATTTTTTTTATTATATTTATTATTTATATTTACAACCAAACAAATAATAATAGAAAAAATAATAACAACAAAACTAATACTTTTCTTACTTTACCATACATTCCGGCTTATCTGAAAACATTAAAAACATTTTCAAGCCATACAACATTACCGTAGCTCACAAAGCACACAATTTACTAAAAACAAATTTCTCCAAAATCAAATCAGAAATTCCAAAAGATAAAAAATCACACGTAATCTACGAAATCCCATGTAAAGATTGCAATAGTGTGTATGTTGGACAAACAAGCCAATACATTAAAAACCGAATTAACGGCCATAAATATGACAAAAAAAATAAAACAGCCCTCACCAACCATGCTCTCGAGGAGAAACATAGTTTTGATTTCAATGCAGTAAAAATATTAAAGACAGAAAGTCACACAAAAAAACGTGAAATTTTGGAAATGATTGAAATACAAAAAAGACCCCATTGCATAAACTCCAAAACCGACACAACACAACTCAGTAAAATTTACAATAATATTATAAAATAATACACCCATAATGGCAACTGCATAACAACAATAGTCCGCATTTAAATTCCAAAACAAAAAGAAAAAATAGTATCTTAAGTTTTTACAGACATAGACCTAATCTCATCGTCCATACACCAAACCATTCGTCAGTATTGTTCGTATATTGCTTGTATGTGTTCTTAAAATTTCGACAAATGTAAATGTATATAGAGCGTGTCAAGTTTTTAAATGTAAATGTTAGTCGCTGAGTGTTTGTGTTTAATTTATTGACATATACAGGATGTTATCCATGAAACCTTCCAATTACGTAAGTTAAATATTTTATTAATTTTGTAAAACAAAAATTTTTTTCGAATCGTTCCTTTCTGTAGTGTTTCTGATGAAGGTCAACGTTCGACCGAAACGTCAAAGTTTTGAAAAAAAATATAACAGAAATTTAGTATATTCATGTGCCTTATTCCCAAGAAACCACTTAATTCACTATATATATATATATATATATATATATATATATATATATACACATCTTCCGTCATTCGGAAGCCCGAAATGTCATATTGTACGGGCATTCTAAGCCCATTGCGACCTTTGGAAGCCCACCTTCGGGCTTCCTAAATACAAACGTGTATAAAGCTTTGCTACGTTCACACCAAAGTTAAAGAAAACTGTACCTAATTTTTTGCTTAGGCTTCATATTTACATGTTACTCTCTAAAAACATACACTTCAGGGTTCACGCTATTGTACTGTAGTTGGCGCTCTAGTTGATGTGTGTAAATGATATACAACTCTGTATAGGTTCTACGGGTTTGAAAAGCCCCACTAAATACGACGACTTTAGCCGTACCGACGACATGGCAGCGTCGCAGAAAATTTGGATTATAATTTTAATAAGAAGATTAGACATTTGTGTATTATGGTTATGAATTCGAAGTGGGAATTCGTAGCCAGGGCTTCAAAAAAACGCGCGAAAGTGAATTTAGTGAATATTAGTGACATAGAAGAGATAACAAATTGTGGCTGGAATAGTTTTATATTAATGAAACGTTCAAAGCGTATTTTAGAACTTGCTTTAGATATTTGTATGAACGTTAAAAAATGTACAGCGAAATGGTTTTGGTTTATTGTTAAGCGGTAGGGAAAATAATACTATCATATCTTGCGCTAAAGACAAAATAAATCCTACAATCCTCATTTTGATCTTTGACACATTATTAGGTTAATATCATTATCTTTTTAATTTAATTAACATTCAACTATTTTCTACAGATTAATATTTAGAAAATTTGTTGAAAAAAATATAGAAAATTCGCACGGCAGTATGTTAAAAGCATACACCCCATAAATTTCATACCACATACAAACAATGCAAACCAATCAAAAACCAGAACATAATTCAACAGAAATGCATGGAAACAAAAACGACCTTAAAACGTTAAGTATAACTTTAAAAAAATAATCCTAGTTTTTTTCTTCAGTGTTAATCCTGTGCTAGGCAATTTGAAAGGTCTGCACAAAAGATCGTAATTGACAGCTAAGTAAAATGTTTCCGTATTTAGTACAGTTAAAAGGAGTTATTTGTAGAGAAAAATAACATATATTAAAAAACTTTGCTGGCCTTTAAAACTGCCACCACAAAAATTGTATTTTTTGTAACTTTAGTGTTGAAATACATTTGTTTGTATGTTTTGATAACCCTGTATATCTGACCTAAACTATTTTTTCCTATAAGCACCAACTTTAATCAGAAATAAAAATTTCTTAATGTATACCTACTTAATAAAGTTTTCCATATGTTGCATACTTATTTGGACACACTTGGCATATGATTGTGAAGCATTAGTCCCGCCTGTGCACTAGCAGAGTATATTCTAAGCATTAACAGGACAAACATATATATAAAAAAAGATCATCTGCTTTTAAGCAGATTTAGCAATGAAACATGAGGCCAGCTTTCGAGCTAATATCAAATTGTATTTGGTGTCCAAATTTTGTATTTACTTTGATACAGGGTGTTTTTTTGGTTGGTGACAAGAAATGACGGACATAATTTTTGGCTCACTTTAGGGCTAGAAGTTCATATTAACATGTGCTTGCAAGGCATTCGTTTTTGAGCTAGTGAGTGTTAATATTTTAATTTTTTTAGTTTTTATTATATAACATTTGATTTACTGTATGCTGTGAATAATGCCTACAGAGTGGCTATGAAACATTTCAGAACACTTTATAGGGCATTACTTTTTCTCAGGTTAGGTTAGATTAGGTTATTAGGAATTAGGTTATAGGAATTTTTACTACAGTGCCACTAAACATTTTTACTATAAATGAAAATTACTGATTCTGTTCTGTAACTTCTTGGTCTTTTACATTAATTTAATTTTTTGAACTGTTTAGAACTTATTAGTGGAAATGTATATTTATGCTTGGCCATGGCACACATGGCTCGTAGAAAATGGGAAAAAATGGTCAAATTGTAATTTTGTAAATAGGAAACAAATTTCAATTTGAAAAGGTCTAAACCCAAAAACCATGATTTCTTAGTTGACTCCAGCCGTGAGAGCTTTCATACTAAATGGATGCTTCTTTTGATTCTTGTGAAGTCCCTGATTTCTTGAAAACATTAGAAAATATTTGTTAGGGGATGGGTGATTTATCCTTGTAGACAAGTCTAAATCATTCATTCATAACTAAGATGGAAGATCTCATTTCACAATATTTAAGTTTTATCTAGTAAATATTACAACCTTTTAGATCTATTTTACATTATAAGAGATACAACATATCTTACCTGAATCTGTATTAAACTATGAACACGTATTGTCAACACATTTAATGCATTTTTTAAATTTTAAAACAAAACCTTCATTAGAATGACGCCATAAATGCTCCACTTTACCATCTTTACCAACTTTAAATCTTTTTGAACAATTGGTTCCAATTACCCCCGTAATCCGATTGTTATAAATAGTACTTGAAAGCAGTTAGTTTTAATGTGTTAATAATTATATGGACTTAAATAATGTTGCACTATTAAAACTTTATTTTTTATAGCCTTTCTGTGAGTGGTAAGGTGTCACAAAAAAAAATAACATTTTCTTGTATTATATAATCATATTGCTAAAAATAGTACTTGACAGCAGTTAGTACTTTAAATATGTAAATAACTACACATTTTTTAAATAAAGTTTTATATCCAAAGTATTAGTTTTATTTTCTTTTGTTAGTAATGATTACAACCCCTAAATGTAAAAATAAAATACACTTTGTTCAAACCAATATTTAGGCCGGGTGTACATCCGTTCACTACTACTACACTACTGTCGTTCTGAAAAGAACAGTTTTGCTGACGTTTCGCCAAAATCACATTTGGCATTTTCGAAGCTTTCTTTCTCGCGTCCTAATAGAGACTGAAGTGTTGGTGACTGCGACGCTTCCTTTTATACCCCACTCGAGGCCGAATGTTATATCTGCGCAGGCGTTGGTCGTTATTTATGTTTTCCGGATGGTGCTGTTGTTGTTGCGCTAATTGCGTTTGAGTTTTTGCGATTTTAGAGTGGTCGATTATTGTCTTCCATACTGTTGGTAGTTTTAATGATTCGTCCCTTTTATTCAAACCACCTTATTTTTCAATTTCTATGGCTTCTCGGATTATTCTGGTCTTATAATGTTCTATATTGGCAATCTCCCTACACCCATCGAAATTTATTTTATGGCCGGTTTCCTGATGATGTAGGAATAAAGCTGAGGTTGTTTGTTTATTTCTGATGCTGAGTTTATGCTCTTCCACTCTTGCTGATATTCGCCTGTTAGTTTGCCCGACGTACAACTTTTCACAGTCCTGGCACGGAATACTGTATACTCCGTGGTTTTCCAGTTTCATTTTATCTTCTGGGTTGCCAAGTAGCTTACCTATAGTTGTTTGTAGCTTGTGTATTGTTTGTATGTTGTGTTTCCTAAGAATTCTTCCGATTCTGTCTACTTGTTGCTTTCCCGGTTCATAAGTTTTGTTGTTCGTTGTTCGGGAAACCTGTGCATTAATAGCTTTCTCTATGGTGTGATTTGTGTAGCCATTTTTCTTTAAAGCACTAGAAGTTCGTTTTGTCTCGTCTGTGTTTCAGTTAATCGCACGGATCTGGATATTAGAGTATTTGCCAAAGCTTGAATTTGTGCTGGGTGATGGTGTGATTTTGCATTTTAATATCTGTCTGTATGTGTTGGTTTTCTTTAAACGGTGTATTCGAAATGTCCGTTATGCAGTTTTGTGACCAAAACATCTAAAAACGGTAGTTTGTTGTTTTCCTCTAACGCTAGAGTAAAGTGTATTCTGGGGTGGATTGAATTTACGTGTGTCAGAAATTTTTTTGAGCTCTGCATGACCATGTTGCCATATAATAAATATGTCATCCACATAACGAATCCATAATTTGGGCTTTAAACTTGCTTTCTCAAGAGCTTCTTTCTCGAAGTATATCATAAATAAATTCGCGACTACTGGTGATAACGAGGACCCCATTGGAGCACCATCCATTTGTTTATACATTCGCCCGTTGAATGAAAAATAAGTATTTTTAAGGCAATGCTCCGAGAGTTGTATTATATGTGCCTGTAAATCCTCGTTCATAGCAATCTTGTCCAATGCTTCGTCGATGGGAATACTGGGATATAATGATTTGACATCTAGGCTTGCTATGATATCGTTTTTTTTCAAGAACGATATCTCGTTTAATTCGAGTGAAATGCTCTGAGTTTTTTACAAATGAATCAGCTTTTTCTACAGCTGGTTTTATATATATATATATATATATATATATATATATATATATATATATATATATATATATATAAATAGGGAATCTAATCTCGGGTATGAGGTCTGTAGGACAAATAAATAACTAATTTACTTCTGATATCCTCTATATTTCGTCATTTATTTATGACTTCATCAGGAGGAAACGCTAAAATACACCACAGATTACAAGTGAAGTTACGAAAACATGGCTATATGCATTTCAACACACAGTAGAACGTTAAATTAGGACGAATACAACCACATGAATATTAAAATGTTGATAACAAGTAGAACTTAACAACTAGCAAGACATTTATATATACATTTATTTATTTATTTTTTTGAATAATAAGAACTATTTTATTTTTTTGTGGTAAAAGAAACATTGATAAACAGTTTTATGTACATATTGAAGTTCGTGGAATATTTATATTATGATATTTAAGTTATTTGTTTTTTGTTGAACAAGGCAAAGAATTCATTTGTTCAACAGATTGCAATAAATGGTGCTCAGCTGTTGGATGTCAGATCTAGAATTAACTGAACTATTTTCGTTGTTGATATGTACCATTTCCAGAAATAGCCTTTTTCTGTAATTATTTTCATATTCCAGAATTTGTATGTTTTCGTAATCAAAATTGTGATCCTCTTTCTGAAAATGATCAACCAAAGCACATGAGTTTTTCCCAATACGGCAGTCGCTTTTGTGTTGTGTCGAACGATTTTTAATATATTGGGAAGTTTGTCCTATGTAACACTGATTGCATTGTTTACAAGGAATTTTATATACAACATTATTATTTAATGGGATCGGAGTTTTATCTTTAATTTTAGTGAACATTTTGCCAACCGTGACTGTACTATATTTAGCTATTTTTAAATTATCTCTTTTAAGGTGGTTAGTAATATTATCTGTAAGACCTTGAATGTAGGGCAATTTCTTATATTTGAAATGTGCAATAACTTGGTCTTCTGTCGGACCATCAAAAAACCCAGAATGATAAATTAATTTGTTTAGTATTTTTTTTGGAAAACCATTATTTAGAAATAGTGTATATACTTTCTTTAAATTTTCCTTCAAAAACCTTTCGTCCGAAATATGAGTGACACGATTTTTTAGAGCAATAATTGTGTTGAATTTTTGGCTCATTGGATGGTTCGAAAAATAATTAATATATCGTCTAGAGCACGTCGGTTTTTGATACCAACTTAAAATAACTTTGTTAGTATCAGTCCTAATTAGTAAGGTATCTAAAAAGGGGATGCTGTTGTTAACTTCTGTTTCCATAGTAAACTGCAAATGTTCATTCACAGAGTTAAAAGTAACTAAAGTAGTTTTTATCTCACTCGAAGGGACAGAAGTCACTATGTCGTCCACAAATTTATACAAAAACGGAACATTAAAAGTTAATTTTTCTACGATTATGTCCAATTTATGATCCATTACTATTTGAGCCAAGATTGGACTAATAAGTGAGCCCATGGGGGTACCAAATGTTTGTTGGTAGAAATGGTTGTTGAAAGAAAAATAACAGTTATTGCACACAAACGATAATAATTTGAAGAAACTATGGTAACTTAACATTGTGAACGGCTCTATTATGTGCCATTGTGAACGCAGCAATTCAAGAATAAGATTGAAAGGGATATTAGTAAATAATGACACCACATCCATTGACACCAATACATAATCTTCGGGTACTCTCCGATCTTCGATAGAATTTACAAAAACAAATATGTAAGGTATATTGTAGTTAGTCCTATCGGCTAAGGATTCTGTTAAAATTTTCGTTAGAAATTTGGATAAGTGGTAAGTAGCAGAACCTACACAAGATACTATTGGCCGGAGTGGAATATTGGACTTATGAATTTTTGGTAGACAGTATAATTTTGATAAAACGGAATTATAAATAGTGAGACATTTAGCAACGTCTTCATCAATTTCATTTTTGATTTTACCGATTTAATTAATTCATTGACTTTTTTTTGTAAATTAGCGGTAGGAACCCTATCTAACTGTTGGTATGTATTAGTATCGCTTAATAGTTCCTCCGTTTTGGTGATATAATCGTTTTTGTTCATAGCTACGGTACTATTACCCTTATCGGCCTGTAAGATATAAATATTAGGATTATCATTAAGAAATTGTTTAGTTTTTTTATATAATTGTTGTAACGGCGTAATTTTATTTGTACTCAAGTGTGTTCAATAATTAGTTATATTGTTAGTAACTTGAGCTCTTAAAATATTTTTGTTATTATCAGGCGCATCATAAATAATATCTTCAACATCAGCAAGAAATTTTTTAACATTTAGTTGATTATTGGTAGGAGAAATTGCGAATTTAGGACCTAAGGATAACATATCTGCAATGTCATTTGGTATATTTATGTTCGATATATTATTAAACCATTTCTTGTTATCGATAAACATTCTCTCCCTATTTTGAAAGCAACGAAGAAGATTATCAAACTTTTTTAAATTAGAATTCTTTACCCTGTTAAAACGTCTATTATAAGATACGCCTAACCTTCGAGAATATTCATTCATATATGTTTTGGAAGAATAGTATTTAATTCATGTTTAATTGAGTCTAGATTTTTGATCATATTACTGATATTGTTGTAACATACCTTAATCTCTAGATTCAGGTTCTTTTTACTTAGAGCAACAATGTGCCTACGAACTTTTTGAGCTATCTGCCAGTTATTGGTTTGTATCATATCCATCATTCCTCTCGCTGTATCCTGTATGTGTTGGGGTAGAATGTTCGTTCTCCTATATCTCAATAGAAAATTCTTTCTGTTTATGCTATTAGCCAGCTTGATGTTAATTGAAGACCATTTCAACACATAGTAGAACGTTAAATTAGGACGAATACAACTGTTTATCAATGTTTCTTTTAACACAAAAAAATAAATAGTTCTTATTATTCAAAAAAATAAATAAATAAATAAATGTATATATAAATGTCTTGCTAGTTGTTAAGTTCTACTTGTTATCAACATTTTAATATTCATGTGGTTGTATTCGTCCTAATTTAACGTTCTACTGTGTGTTGAAATGCATATAGCCATGTTTTTGTAACTTCACTTCTAATGTATTTTTTTTTTAGTTTGATATCATTTTAATCTGTGGTATATTTTAGCGTTTGCTCCTGATGAAGTCATAAATAAATGACGAAATATAGAGGATTTCAGAAGTAAACTAGTTATTTATCTGACCTACAGACCGCATACCCGATATTAGATTCCTTATTTATCTTAGTACGGTCGTGAGCATCTAAAATGAATATATATATATATATATAAATATATATAAATATAAATATATATATATATATATATATACATAACACAATTATATATATATATATATATATATATATATATATATATATATATATATATATATATATATATATATATATATATATATATATATATATATATATATATATATATATATATATATATATATATATATATATATATATATATATATATATATATATATATATATATATATATATATATATATATATATATATATATATATATATATATATATATATATATATATATATATATATATATATATATATATATACATAGATATATATATATATATATATATATATATATATATATATATATATATATATACATAATCACTACAGATCACTAAATAATCTGCACTACTCTGAACCACCCATTTCCAGCCTTTCTATACATAAATGGATGCGATATTCTGGTGTGTATATAGAGTATGATCGATCTTATTCTGCAATATATTCAACAAAAATGTTTATTTAAAAAATTTTGTATATTTACGTATAAATAGCAGTATCCTGAACCATTAATATGTTTCGCACTACCCTGAATCAAAATATACAAGAATATGTAGCTGTACGCAATATTCTGAATAGACACAGCGTTGCCGTAGGTAGCTTTTTTTGTTGCCTTTGTTTGCACAGTGCGTTGGGTACCTGCTAAACAGTTTATAGGTCACTTCCCACTTAAAAGGGAATCTTATTTGAGTAGTTTTTTAACCTTTTGACCAAAATAGTTATTTTTAAGAAATGCCTGTTCCTGGTTTAGAAATTATTAAACCTTTCACTTTTAAATATACTGGAAGCCCTCCAGTCTCCTTTTATAATTAACAACGTCTTTATAAGTGATATTTTATTTTAACACTACACTACCATTTGTTTAAATTTGGGTTTATTACACATTTATAATTTTATTTTTGTTTGTAGAATTTTAAAAATAATTAGGCTGTAAAAGAGCTTTATAAAATTTTATTTAGATACCATTTCATTGTTTGCCAAACTTAGCTATTTATGGCGCAGTGTGGTTACAATTCTTTTGTTTTGATCTTTCTTTAACCCAGGTTCCAGTCTTAGGAACTAAGAGTGACGTTTGGATTGAATGACCTAAACTCATTTTAAACTACTGGTGTTAAGAGTATTACTTGTTCAGTTTTAACAACAAATGATCTTAATTCTTATATAAATAAGTTAAGCTCTGGTTTTAAAAATATGTTAAAATTTGGCAGTTTTTATTAGGCAAGCCCCCTTAAAAAGTTACTTTTAAAGGCAGCAAATTTAATATTTGCTGAAAATGCCTAAAAAAGTGCATGGGATTCCTATATTTCCCCGAATTGTACTAAATGTATTTTAATAAGTGGTAGTTGACCTAGTAGTTAGTCAGCCAAAATTATTTAGTTTAATTTTTTAGGTGGTGTAGGTTTTTTGGTTGAGCAAAAATCCCATTATTAACTAATTTGAACTTCAGAACAACACCAAACCACTAACAAAATCTAATTTAACAGAAAAACACACCTTCCGGAAGGCAAACCAAAGTGCAATGACTGACATTTTTTATAATTTCTAACTCCCCTTTTAATGATAAATATATGTTTTAATAACAGATTTTTTTTAACTTACTTCAGCTTTAGTGAAGCCGTAAACACAAGCCATAAGCATACTTTTAATGAGTAATATTAACCTAAAACACTATTTTATTGGTGTCTATCAAAATGTTATTAGTAACAAATTTAACCAGTCACAATTTTAACCAAACAAATCATTGTGCTTTTCCTGAAGCCTTTACTAAACCCACTTGTAGTGTTTAAAAAGTATTTTTTTTTTAATATAAATTTTTTGTGTGTTACAGGGTAGTGAAAAAACCTGTGGCAAAATTTTTAATGGAGCTGTATATTTTTTTACCATTTAAAATCTATAAAATACTATAAAATTTTATGTGTATTTTGTATTTGGAATTCAATATTTTTTGAGATAGTGACAGTTTAAAATTGACATTTTTGCATCATTGAGATGAGACAGAATCCAAACGATTTAAGATATAAAAAACTATTTACAGTTTTTATTCTAACTTTTTGAGAGCTATCGTAATGACATAAGTTTTAGATGCTAACAGCAGCTTTTTGGCAAATTTTTTTTTCAAAATGATACATTTTTTATATTTTATGGAGATTTAAAAAATACTCAGGGTGTTTCATCTAAAAAAAATTGTTTTTTTTCAAGAAGTATGTGAAGAGTTATATAACATTATTATCTGAAGAGTTATGTAATATAACATTAAATGTTTTTTCGTCTTTACAACTGCCAACCCATTCATTGTAGAAAATTTTGCGTCGAATTGAGTCGTATTCGAGTTTTATCTGAAACATTAATAACTGACAAAAAAGCGGCAGCCAGCGCCAAAATCTTATTACGTTTTCGTGTAGTCTAATGTCAGATATATTAGCATTTTTACATAATTATTTTTTGTATTAAAATGTTATATTTTATTTTATTTCAAATTGTGGTCTTCTGAAAATCACATTTTACCAGACTTTTCCATTTTAT
Source organism: Kuschelorhynchus macadamiae (assembly GCA_030620095.1). NCBI lineage: Eukaryota > Metazoa > Arthropoda > Insecta > Coleoptera > Curculionidae > Kuschelorhynchus > Kuschelorhynchus macadamiae. The sequence continues at coordinate 244,384 of JAUTXW010004650.1, read as the reverse complement.
ATACCATATACTAGTCTATTAAAGAACTGACTACCTGGCGTTTTAAAGTTTAAATGCTCTAAAGGGCATATTGGAGGCGGACTGGATTTATTTTTATAGTATTTTATGTTTGAGGGGAAAGTTAAACAACAATTGAACAAAGATTAATTTTGTCAAACAAGCAGTAAAGATTTAATATTAATGTTTACATTAAGCTCAGACTAGGTAGCTATAGTAAATGCTAATAAAAAAGAAATAAAGTTTTTATCCTGTACCCATAATTTTCTATTACATAACTGATAAGTCGCCTATAATTTTATTTCGAGGCTCTTACTATGCAAAAATAGAGTAAAGTAATACCTCGGTACGTTTTGTCAGATTTTATGACATGACTTGATTAAATGACACACTTACAAAAATATGGTTTAGTTTGGTAATGCTACTGGCCCTTTAATCTTTAAAAGACTCTTTTAAGGTAGAGATCCCTTCGAAAATAAACCTCATTGTTTCAAAAATGGCCAGATTCTCTTAGAAAATTTGTGCTTAGATTTAAAAATTTGTCTGAACTGGACATAATATGTATTAGTTTATTTTTTTTTATTGGGTCATTTTCTTTAGCAGCTTATTTTATTATGGAGGCAATGTCTTAAAGTATTACATAGAAAACTCTTGGGTAATCAGGTGAGAACAAATTTAAAACTTATAGAAATAAAAGTTTGGATTATTTTTATCAAACACACTAACATAATTAACCATGATTGTTAACCAGTATTTGTACTTGTCAAATTTAATTTAAGGTCATTAGAATAAATCCAAGAATTTATTTATAGACTTTTTAAAACCGTTTTGAGTAGTAAGTTCTTTAAATTGGCAAATCTTTAAATTAAATTTGAAAATAAAAAAATATCTTAGGATGGTCAGGAGTATTATCTGTTTAGTTTTAATAAAAACTTAACTTTTATTTAAATAAGTGAAGACCTGCTCGTCCACATCTGTTTTTAGTATTTTTACCTTTTATTACCTTCTAAAAGAGAACAAATATTTGTATGGTTAAAAATTTAAATGTGATTTCGTATATTTCCGACACTGATGCACCAACTAGTACCTATAATTATTCTACTTTAATTTTAGGGAAAAATTAATTCAAAATTAATAACTAAATACTGATTCTAGTACATTTAAATTGTGAACCATATAGATAGGTAAAAATAATTCTTAAAAATTATTGGCCATAGGTCACTTGGATTCCGTTCGCATCTAGGCAAAACGTACCACGTATTAAGAATAGAGCATAAATCCGTTGCTCTGATTGGACCGCTGCTAAACGCGGTCCGCCTTACTGGATGAATTCAACAGTAGGTACTTATTGTCCTGACCTAAGTGGCAAATTTGGTTAGGGGTTTAATTTAGTATCTTACTATTCTTATAATAAGGGTAGCATAATATTTAACTGTTAGCAAAATACGTGGTGGAATATACAGGGTACCCCAATAATGGACAACTGATTTTTTTAATAGGAGTGGGCAAATTTGCTAGATATACTTTTACCTAGTTTTAAGGGTTTCTGGAGTTTTCTTAGCTATGGGCGGGCCTGTTGATACCTTACTTTACAACATAATTCAATTCAATTTAAATAGGCATTAAATAACTTTCTTTGTTTGTTTATTTACAGAAACTTTTACAAAATTTATAATTATTAATCTAAGTAAATAACAGTTTGATACTGTTCATCTTTGGGTTGTATTGCACCTAGGTGAATTAACACCCGTATGTGCATTACGGAAACGCTGTTTAAAAATGTAATACTAGATTTATGTTAATATAAAGTGTAACCTATAGTATGGGGATCTTAAAATTACATCAGTAACAGAAATACGTAAAATAAAATATTTGTATCCTAGACTTACATCATCGGAAAAAATTAAATTCGGTAGAGTTTTCAAAAATAAACATTCTGCAATGCTGGCTAAATTTTTTTATGTTAGTATTTGCTCGAACTTCTATGGGCAAGCCGTTATAGAATTTTGGTGCTAGATAACTTACAAATCTATGGCATAGATTTTTATTAGTAATTGGTACCCTTAACTATCTGTTAGTTCTACCTCTGGTCTCTTATGAATGTTCCATAAGCTCTTTTAACTTTGTACATTTATGGATGTAAATACATGTAAATAAGATGTACAATGAACCCACATTAAAAATTTCTTTAGAATATAGTAATTTCGTGGAGTATCTTTTTCTTTTTTTGTAAATAACTTTTAAGATATAATTTTGAACCACATTAAGCTGTTTGAGAGAGTTCTTGTATAGACCACCCCATATGACTATTCCATATCATAATAGTGACTCAACTAGTGATTTGTAAACAGTCAACAAAAGATTTTGAATAAGAATGTCGCGTAATATATAGAATTTATAGATTAACTTTCGAATATTAATTGTTAATTTTAAAATATGTTGATCCCATCTTAGGTGATTATCAATAATATACCAAGATACTTAGCATGAGTGACTTCTCTAATAGCTAGAGAATTGAGCATTATATGGTCAAATGTGGGACAGTTTGATTCAGTTATGGAAAAAGCTATGTAATGGGTTTTCTCTACGTTTAAAGTTAATTTAAAGAAGTCCAACCAATGTTTAATTTTGGTTAGCCCGTCCTCCTCTGCCTGTTTGTTTTGAGTCCATGTGCTACCGGTGAAAATCGCACCTGTGTTGTCTGCATAAGAAATCAATGAACCATTTTTTAAATCTAAAGATGTTAATGAGTTTATATAGGCAATAAAGAGAATAGGACCTAATACGGTTCCCTGTGGTATAACTATCTTGACATATTGAGGATCGCAATGAATATTTTGTACGTTTAAAATTTGCTTTCTTTCACTTAAATAGCTCTTAAAGACATCTAGCATAGTGCCCCTCACGCCATATTTGACCAATATTTCCAAGAGCGAATTGTGAGGCACTGTCAAATGCCTTCGCAAGGTCTAGGAACACCGAAATACATTTCTGGCCCTTATCGAGATTTTCCGTTATTAATTTTGAAAATTCACAGATCGCATCGGAAGTACTCACACCACTGGTAAATCCAAATTGTTTTCCCGAGAGAACATTATTTGCTTGTAAAAAGTACAATACAAGTTTTATCACCTGTCTTATGAATCGGTGTTACCAGTGTAACCTTAAAATGTGAAGGTACTTTACCTTGTCTAAAAATCAGGTTAATAATATGTAACAATGGCGTTACCAGGTAAACGTGAAAGGCTTTAATGAAGCGTGAGTTAACCGCGTTTACTCCAGGACTACAATTAGCTTTTAGTTTGTGAATATGTTTAATTATTTCATTCTTATTAACAGGTTTTAAATACATGGAAGAACAGGTATTATATTTTAAAGGTAAATCATGATCGGGTTTTTTTATTTGCTTCAGCATATTTACATTTACATTTACAAAATATTCATTGCAAAAATTTGCAAGATCTTTACTATTTGAGAATTTTACACCATTATTTTCTATAGGTAATATTTGATTTTTCTTAACCAAATTTTGATTTGAAACTTCATTTATGACATCATATATTTTTTTAATATGTTTTCCGCTATTTACAATTTTTGCTTTATCGTAGTCACATTTACATTTGTATATTAACTTATTAAGGTAGTTTCTATATTCTTTATATTTTTGTTTGTTTATTAGTGTATTATGTTTTCTTAGTTGTTTTTTCATTTTGTCCCTATTTTTTATTGAAGTTATAATGGCAGAAGTGATCCAACGTTTAATTTTTTTAAAATTCTTGTATTGTATAATCTTTGTTTTTTAAGCGTTTTCCAGGGAAGCTTCTATTATTTTTTCAAAAATTTCTGTAGCTGTTTCTACATCGTATGTGTTCGTAATACTTTCCTATTTTTCGTTGCTTAATGAGATATTTATTTTGTCGTAATTAAACTTTATATTAGATTGGCAATAAAAGTTTACCAAAACTGGATAGCGATATGTTATATCACTATTCAAAATAAAAGACTCTGTTTTAGCTGAGGGGTTTAGCAATTTTTTGTGCTTATAAATATGTGGTCTATACAAGGACTGCTTATAGTTGAAATTCTAGTTGGACAGTTTATAAGCGATTCGAAACCATATGATGATAATAGAGATAGGTAGTTGTTGACGTCAACATTTTCTTTAGATAGTATGTTTAGATTTATATCCCCCAAAAATATTTCAATATAAATATTCATCCAAATCTTCCAGAAAATGTTGAACGTTTGTAGATGGAGGCCTATATATACAAGTTATACCATAGTTTACATTTTGCACAGTAATAATGATTCTGCTAAAAGTAATTTAACTAACACTAACTATATCTAATGTGTCCTTTACATATATAACTAACCCATCATTTCTGTTACAATTACCTTTTATTATAATACATATTAAAACCATTAATATTGAATAAATTTTCAGAAATCTCCCAGGACTCGCTTAGTACAATAACGTCACACAATAAAAAATCATATGCTTGAAAAAGAACTAAAACCTGATCAAAATTTTTTTTGATACTTCTTATATTAAAATCAATGATATTAAAAAGTTTTTAGCTAGTATTAGTATTTGCATATAACTGAGTGATAATACCCAAAATTTAACCAGCACATTTAAAAATAAATACAGAATGGTTAATTTTATAAGAACGCAGCAGCGTTATAAATGGAAAAAAATTGGAATGCTTACTTTCATAACGTGTGATATTGATTTTTTTTAACAAAATTGTTTTTGTATTAGTTGGCCCTTGACAATCCAAATAATATAAAAAATAATTAAACAGCTAAATAGTTGCGTGTTTAGTAAGATTTTTTCAAATTTTGACCAATAAGAAATCCTAAATAATAAAAAAATATAAATATTCAATAAATAAATTTTGACCATGACACATATCGATTTACCCATATTTACTTTTGTTGCTGGTATTGCTAGCTTGACTGAAAAATTATTAATCAAATAAACATTTTATCATTTCAAAATTTTACTTTTTATAACTAGTAAGATGCTTTAAAATAGTCTATTTTTAAAGAGATTTACTTAATATTGTTATATTTTAGGAGCGGTTTCACCCCTTGGAATTTTACGTTTTAAAAAATTCCTTCTTATCGAACCTCTGCATTCTACAGTCATCCTGTGTGCCAATATTTAGCTTTTTACATCAAAGATTATAGCAGACTCGTGATTATCTTTTTTGAAATATACGTTTTTTAAAAATCTTAAACTATGTGAAAAATAAAATTAGATAAACATGTTTAAGCATTTTTCTCAAAGACTAACCAGTTTGTAAATAAAAAATATTGTAATATTTAAAAGCCGGTTTCTTTTCCTTATTGGAATAAGAATTTAAAAAAATTGGATCTTATCAAACTCAGCTTTTTATGTCAAATGGTTTGAGCAGGGTTGTGATTAATCAGTGGACCAATTTTCTGAAACACCCTGTATACATTTTTTTTAAATTTTAAAATGTGTAAAAAATATAATAAGATTCACGTGTTGAAGCGTTTTTCTGAAAAACTAACAAGTTTTAAAATAAAGCATAATTGTAATATTTATGGGGACATTGCGACCACTTGAAATTTGAATTTTGAAACACCCCTTAATAGCAAACCTCTGTGCCCCACAGTCAACATGTGTGCCAAAATTCAGCTTTTTACGTCAAGTGGTTGTCAGTTAATTAAAGATTTTACATATTAGTATAAATTAAGCCGCCATTTTCCTTCGTCATACTAGATAGAGATAGATAATACTTGATTTGAGTACAAAATTTGAGACAGATTCATTAATTAGTATTTTAGTATTATTTATTTTGCATTTCACTAGGTCGCCATTTTGTTCCGCCATATTGGATTATTACCAAAATTTAACTATGTCAAAGAGAAGGTATTACATATATCATGCTTATAAAACCCTTGATTTTTGACCGAAATTTGAAGTCAATCGGATGAGTAGTTTTTGAGCTATGCCGCGTATAGATAGACCGACAGACCAACGGAAATAGGAGAACATATTTTTCGGCATCTAGGAACCCTGAAACGTGAAGATCTAGAAAAAACTCGGAGGATGATTTTTCTCGATTACAACACCTGGGGCACCCTGTATATTTTCGCACCTATTAGAATAGAATAGAATAGAATAGAATAGAATTTATTAATGAAGACAGCTATTACACTTTTCACACGTCATAAGGAGAATTAAAATTAATAAATTTAGAAATACATAATTTTACAAAAATGATAATAATTAAATTTAAATCAATAATATAAAATAATTACAATACATAAAAAGACAAACTATGCTTAATTTAAACGAATATAAACACTAACTAAATTTAAATAAATATACACAATTACAATAAATATATAGAATAAATACCAACTAAGTAAATGACAAACAACACAAATTTTACAGGATAATGAAAATCTATGGTCAGTCTTGTAGAGTTCTAAAAGAGTTAGGTAAACCTTCAGCTATTTCTTCTAACGAAAAAAAGGCACGACCCAGGAATACAGCTTTTAACCTAAGTTTCAGCTGCTTAGGTGCCAGAAGCCTGATGTTAACTGGAAGCAGGTTATAAAATTTTATTCCATAATAGTTTATGCCAGTTTGTCCTCGTGTTAGTCGGGTGTATGTTGTTAATAAGTTGTTCCTGTGTCTAGTATCGTAGTTATGATGGTCGGAGTGATTATCATATTGAGTTGTGTTATATTTAATGTACATGACACATTCAAGAGCATAAAGGCAAGGCAAGGTTAGCACACCCAGCTGCACAAAGGCATCCCTGCACTCGTCTCGATAATTAGGACCTCCCAGTATTCTTATGGCTTTTCGCTGAAGACCAAATAGGCGGTGTTGAATAGGAGAATGGCCCCAGGACACAATCGCATATGTAAGCCTAGACTGGAATAGAGCAAAATAGGCCACCCTCAAGACAGTAGTGGACACTCTGTTAGCCAGCTGTCTAAGTGCATAGATACCTCCACACAACCGCGCACCAACTGCATCGCCATGTCGGTCCCACCTTAAGCTAGGATCGAGAGTGACTCCCAGATATCCAACCGACTCTGGATTACCTTCAACGGTGCTCAAATCCCTAGTAGATGATATCATTACTTCGGTCTTTGCTTCATTTAGAGCCAGCCTGTTGCTCGTGAACCATTCCTGTGCCCCAGACCGTGCCCTCTCCACACTCGAGCCCAAGTTGACCAGACTCTTCTCCGCTACAAAAAGCACCGTGTCATCGGCATAAAAACTGCTATTGATGTTGGTCATGGCAGACTCCATGTCCGAGAGATAGATGAGAAATAGAATGGGGCCCAGGATGGAGCCCTGTGGTACACCGACGTTGATTTCCAAAACCTCCGACCTAACCCCATCAAGAAACACTGATTGCCTCCTGTTCCGCAAATATGATGCAATCATTTCCACGCAGTGCGTTCCGAAACCCAGTTTTACCATCTTGTTAAGTAGTGATTGATGAGGCACGCAGTCGAAGGCCTTGCTAAGATCGCAGAAAATAGCAGCCGAGTAAAGTCCCTTCTCGAAGCAGTCAAGGGTAAATTCCACATATTTAAGGATTGCATCAGTTGTACTTAGATTTTTACGGAACCCAAACTGGTTTTTGTTTATAATATTATGTTTATCCAAATATTTACATAGCTGTATTTTTAAAGCCCTTTCAAAAACTTTTGAGACCACAGGCAAAACAGAAATAGGTCTGTAATTAGATACATCGTTAACATCACCTTTCTTGAAAATCGGGACCACAGAAGCAACCTTGAGAATGTCAGGAAAAACCCGTTTCTCAATACATTGATTTAATATTTTGGTAAGTGGAACAACCATGAATTCTCTTACTATTTGAAGTATTGGTGTGCTCAGACCATAGACATCTTTGGCGGTAGTACTTTTCAGGGAAGTCATTATGTCCCGCACCTCAATGAAAGTCAGCTGGTGAAACTCGAGACTATCCCTATCAGTTGCTTGGACAAAACTAAGTGGGTCAATATTAGTGGACGGAAGCCTGCCAACCAACGTGTCGGCAGCATTAACAAAAAAGGTGTTGAGATCGTTAGGAGATATGTTGGGCTTTTTTAAGTCGGGCTTTTTTTGATTTATAATAGCCCACATGGACTTTGTTGGGTTATTAGCATTGTGAATAAAGTTGTCATTTGCCAAAATTTTTTGTTTTTTAATTTCATTTTTATATTTAGATCTAAACTGGTTTCTTATAATTTTATTTTCCTCTGTGTTGTACATTTTACAGAGATCATTCAAGAATTGAAGTCTTTCTCTCATTTCCCTCAACGTATCAGTAAACCATAAAACACGCATAGATCTTTTTTTACATGATATACGTTTCTCGACAAAGGAGTGTTCAAATGCCGTAACAATTTTTTCAAGAAAAATATTTATCTTATTACTGACGTTCATATGAGGATCATCGACAAATGTCCAATCAGTAGCACTAACTAGCTCAAAGAATGCATTCCTACCTGTGTGTGTAATGGGCCTATTTCGATTATGGCTAGTTATTAAGTTACTCTATATTACATGAATAGCAAAGGTACTGGATAAAGCCCCTGAAAATTAGTCCTTTTTCGTGTATAAAAACTGCAAACAAAACAATATATTGAGGGACCTAAAAATTAAACCATGGCTTATCTTAATAAAATTGGACTGGCTCAATTTTTTAAAATTTTGCAGTGTCTTGGTTTCTACCTCGTATTATAGACGTCTTACAAAATTTTAGCTTTTCGCTAACACAATTTCATTGCTGACTAATTTGCAAAAGATGTGTGAAGACCGCATCCTAATATCTCATTTAGTTACGAAAATACTAGAATTGAAAATGTGGCCAAAAATTTGCTTGTTCCACTATTTATGGCCCGCAGTTTATATTAAACAGTTTTTTTGTTCGGTAGCTGAAATAAAATTTATGAATTTTCAAAAATAAATTATATCTTGCCATTGTTTAAACAATAAAATTTCCTTAATTGGCTATTTTATTAAATTAAAAAATAAACTACATTTTTAATTTTTAGGACATATATTTTTATATATATATATATATATATATATATATATATATATATATATATATATATATATATATATATATATATATATATATATATATATACATATACATAGATACATATATACATATATATATATATATATATATATATATATATATATATATATATATATATACATATATATATATACATATATATATATATATATATATATATATATATATATATATATATATATATATATATATATATATATATATATATATATATATATATATATATATATATATATATATATATATATATATATATATATATGTATATATATACAGATATATATAATATATATATATATATATATATATATATACATATATATATATATATATATATACATATATATAGATTTTATTTATTTACCTCTTACATTTCTAAAGATATTTGATTCAAATTTGATACACGTTAAACCAAAATTAATTTCCATAAAATAACCATAATAAATTGTAGAAAATTATACAGGGTGTAACTTGTTTTCGGGTCACAGCCCCTTTGATAGGCACAAAAAATCTTCTGAAACCACCCTGACATTTGAACTTCCATATCAGATTTCCTGCTTTATTTCACAAATTGCATGTATCTTGGAATTTTTTGATATCTTGCACCGTGTTGGAGTAATTTAGAAAAATGTGTTTAAAAACATTTTTAATGGGTTATTAAACACAACTTTAACTATTAACAATTTATGGGAATTCACTACTTACTATCATCACTTTGCGGGGCTGACAAAATAGCACTATGTTTTTTCTTCACTTCTTCGACATTTGCCTGAATCTTATCTATCATCTCTCGTATATCCTCCACCTATTAAAGATAAAAAACTAATTAAAACAGTTACATCCAATTACATAAATTGGCATTTTAAAGTGTGGTATATATGCAAAATTTCAAATTCAAATAAAATTTATTGAGAAAAAGTGTCATATACAAATATTCTCAAAAGGAAATGTTACAGTGGAGCTGGTACTCCCTTGTTCTAAAGTCTAATTCTAAATACTACTAAGTTAATAAACGTCACTATTTCTAGGTACAATTAACTATGTTATATCAATTGCGCAAATACAATTTGATTAGTATAAACTACAATTTATTATAAAACATTTAAAACTTGTGATAAGTCTACTATTGGATTAAAAAGTCTTAATTGCTAACATATTAAAATAAGGGTGTATTGTATAAACCCCATAGTAATTAAATCTTGGACAGGTTACAGAATTTTATGAATTAAATTTTAGTTTAAAAAGAAATAAGTATTATCGTTTAGGTTTGTATTTTCACAGGAAATTATTATTAGAGTTGTTCTAGAGAATTGGCGAATTACTTTTCTGCAAAGACAACAGGAATTTAAAAAGTTGTTTTCCAAAACTTTGGATTAAAGGACATTTCTGATATGGCAAGACAAATTTGTTTAGAAATTCTGCGCCAATGTATTGGAAGCAACCCTCAAATTTGTGTGATCTGTGTTTTGGTATTTCATAACGATTCAAGTGCCTTAAGTTTAATAAGCTAGAATTGAAAGTAAACCAAACAAGTAAGGAGGACACTCGGTATGAATGATATCATATAAGAGCTTAGATGTAAATAGGGTAAATCTGTATTTAATTTTCAAAATAGTTAGAATTGAAATATGGTCCCTACAATTGATGTTAAATGAAAATCTTAGGCAACAATTTAAGGCAGAACAGAATCACACAGACTAAGCTCCAAGGTGGCATTATCAAGAGGGCCCCACGAGCTGTGGTACCACCACAACACATGGCCGTTAACTTAGTTGGATTCAAATGATGGCCATTATCTCTAGTCCATTCATTAATTCTTGTTAGGTTGATATTTATATGGGAGATAGCAGCATCTGGAGACTTCAGATTGCATGCTGAGTATATTTGTGTGTCATCGGCGTACTGATGGGAGACCCCCAGTGTAAGAGGCTGGTACTCCAAGGTAGAGGAATCGATCTTCACCGCCTGAGTATGATCCTCAAGGTATGCCCTGAACCAGCTCATGGACCCCTTGTCAAAGCCATAATACTCCAGCTTTGCAAGACATAACTTATGAATGAATTGGTTATTTTAATTTACTAAAGAAAATATTTTATAGAAATTCCTTAAGAATATTATAACGAATGTGACAGCGGCTCGAGATGCCCCTCTTGATGAGGTTGCATCAATTGAAGAAATCGCAAATGCCTGTGCTTTCCAAAACTTATTTTAGGTTAATCAGGTTTTAAATGCCAACGAATCTCTGCTGGACCTTACATTGACTCATAATGCTACCACTACTGTTTGTCACCACTACTGACCACGCTATAGTTCCTCCAGACTTTTACCATCCACCACTCTGTGTGGAAATTAGTGCCAGTACATTAATAAATGATAATATCTTAAACTTTGAAGGATTTTACAGAGACTTTAAATCAACCAATTTTACTTAGTGGGGTTGACTGGGATAGTTTGCTGAGGGACAAGACTATTGATATTATGTTGTATGTTTTTTTATGAGGTTTTGTATCTGTGTATTGATTTGTTTGTACCCCTAAGAAAGTATTCTGCTAGAAAGTTTCCTGTATGTTATTCATTGGAATTAAAAAATTGCATTACAGCTAAGAAAAAAGGTCATAAACAATACAAACTGACATACTCAGTGCATGATTACAGGGAATTTTCTAGACTTTTGTCTATGGTAAACGTCAAAGTAATAATTATCCTAGTGATTTTTCCTATGAAAACTGGAAGAGTTGCTCAGGTCAGGATATAGTGAATATGTTTGCAGACTACTTTGCCACAGTATACAGTAATGACTGTAACAACCCACCTCTGATGGGCTTACTACCACTGATATTAACTTCTCTGAACACAACATTTTAATCTCTCAAATTTACACAACGCTTTCTTCCGTGGACAACAGCAAGGGCCCTGGGCCAGATAGTATACCACCAATTTTTTTAAAATATTGTAGCTTTAATTTAACTAGACCATTATTCCATATTTTTAACTTGTCTCTTTACTGGCAACTTTCCCAATTTTTTGAAGAAAGTTTTATAACTCCCATATTTAAATTGGGAGATCAGTCATCAGTCACCAATTATAGACCAATAAGCATTTTGAGTGTTATTCCAAAGGTGTTTGAGAGCCTGGTGTGTGATTTTCTTACACCCAGGCTTGATTCACTTCTGATAGGACAACAATTTGATTTCCATCCATGCAGATCTACTGAACTAAATGTCCTTACTCATATTGATGGTCTGTCAAATGCTTTGGAAAATGGAATTCAGGTTTATACTGTCTACACTGATTTTTCCAAAGCATTTGATAGAGTGTCTCATGATGCGCTAGTATACAAACTTACAATGTTCCACATTAACGACCCACTTCTCTCATGGTTTAAGAGCTATTTGTCCCAGCGAAGGCAGATTGTTAGAATAGGAAATTTTTACTCATATGAGATTGATAATCCTTCTGGAGTCCCTCAAGGTTTTCATTTAGGTCCCATATACAAAAGCATAAAATACTGTAAATTTTAACTGTTTGCTGATGATCTAAAAATTATCTCGTCAAATACATGAAAAACAATTATATTTGACTACATTATTGATGGGATACTGCTTGAAAAAATTTCTGTAGTAAAAGATTTTGGAATAACACTAGATGCCTCCCTAACTTTTATTTCCCACATTTTCAACATTGTTAATAAGGCTTTTCAGATGCTTGAATTCATTAAAAGATATAATGCAGACTTTAATAGTGTGACCACATTGAAGTGACTTTACTGTGCAATCGTTGTTTTCTTTAATTACATGGAAATATTTTTTTATCAATATGGAAACCTTTGCTTTATTTCAATGATTTATTTTTGATTATTGTTGTTATTATTTATAATTGTTAAGTACACTTTGGAAAATTTTGTGTTTGTAATTACAATTTGCTTGTTGATAAATAAATAAATAAATAAATAAAAATTAGAAACTGAGTTTCTCAAGAAGGCTTCGGGTTATTTGAAAAATAAGGGAAAAATCATTTGAACATATGTCAGAAAATAATTCGTTTAAAAGAAGAGTAGTGGTGTAAGTATTTTTTCAGTATTTATTTTAGTATTGCAATAACACTTTAAAATTTTGCAAAGAATGTTGGCAAACATTAGTATTACATTTTCTTATTCATTCATTAGTTTTTCTGAACATACGAAGTCCTCAAAATAAAGTGGAGCTGGAATTGCAAGGTAACAACTTTGACTTTTTATGCTTATGTGAACATTGGCTCAACGAACAATCTATTCATAGTTATATGTTAATTATAGAAAACTTAGCAATATTGACATTCTTTCTAAAGAAAAAGATTTTGAGATTGTGGCTGTTGATGTAAAGAGTGTGAATGTTATTATTGTTTGTATATATAGATCCCCCAACAGTCCCCTGGAGAAATTCTTTAAAAACGTTAAATCTGTCCTTGAATTTGTATATAGACAGGAAAAGGCATTTTTTATATAAGGTGAATTTAATATTATTATATTAGAGAGGACGAGCACTACTCAAGAATTTTCTGACATAGTTACATCATACGGCTTGCATTTCCTAATTGGTGAGGCTACTAGGATTTCCAAATCATGTAGTAGTTACAGTAGTAAGGCCCTTACATAAAATGCATTGAAGTCCCACATAGGATGTCTAGATGGCAATCTGAGAGCATTTTTCACTGCTTTATTTTGAAGTTCTTAATGGTCTCAAATAACAATATAGATATCAGGTGATGCAGATGCCTATATATGTGGCCGTAGTAAAGTTGTTGATGCAATTTCCCCTTTAACTACCTAATAACTAGCTTTATAAAGAATTCCAAAAACTAATGAGTTAACAGCAGGGGCGTGCAGTCCATGGAAGCAAGGGAAGTAGTGCTTCTCCAAAAAAAATTACAAAACATCTTCTAAAATGTAATTTTTGAAATAGAAAACCATTAATTTAGTTTATATTAAAAATGCTAAAATATTATCTTAATTATCAAGCCCATAATAAATGCGGCCTTGACTCCGATCCAGCCACAATAGAATATCGAATAGAACCTATGCGGGCCGCTAGCTTCACTGCAGCCAAGTCCTGTATGCTTGATTTCCTGTGAATCGAGCCAGAGGTTATTGAACTTTCCACCGGCTGTTTGCAATTTTTGCATTTCAGTCGCGTGCTTTAAGTGGTGGCGGAAGCTATCGTTGAAAATGTTGGAGAATTTAGTAAGAAGAGTGTGTGTCTTAATAATAAAAGGATTTTTAACATTAAACTTCGCTGATAACCTTCAAATAATTTCCAAAGGAAGGGCAAAACCGCCTATGAAAAATTTAACCACAAAAATGAAAAACTGTATTAGACATTTTCTTCCGGAAAAACAATATGAACAATTTAAATTGCTAACAGGGTGTGAAAATATAAGTAAATTATTTTGTTTGTCATGTTTACTTTTTGAAAATGAATAAGGTCTCTGGAATAAAACTGGTTTTTCCCATTTAAAGAATTTCCATAAAGCTGTAAAAAGACACATTATGCCCAAAGCGCATTTACAGGCCGTCATAAAAGAAAAAGTCTTTGGCAAAACCAGAATTGAACACGCCCTTAATAAACAGTTGGAAATCAGTCACCGCCAACACAATGAACTAGTCGATAAAAATAGGCAAATATTAAAACGATGTTGTTTGTTTTCTCGGACAGCACGAATTGGGATTTAGAGGTCATGATGAAACAAGGGTTTCTTCAAATAGAGGAAATTTTCAAGATTTACTTAGTTTAATGGCTAAATTATGATGCTTAAAAAATCATTTACAGCACTCTAGCGTTTTTCGCGGAACGTCGAATCGAACCCAAAATGATTTAATTTCCGCTGTTGCAACCATTATTCTAAAAAGAATTAAGCAGGAGATTGGCGAGGCGCGGTTCATTGCTATTGTTCTGGACGAAACAACTGATACCACTAATTTTAGCCAATTATCTATAGTAATACGCTAAGTTAAAACAGACGGACTTAAAGCTATGATGGAGCTGCAGTGATGGCAGGACAATTAGGGCGTCTGCAAGCTAAAGTTCGAGAAACTTTCCCAAGTGCTGTGTTTGCCCATTATTTTGCTCATAAATTAAAATTAGTTTTATCCCAGTCTATCAATCACATTAAAGAGTGTAAAGTATTTTTCGTTACTTTAAGTGGCATGCCTGCTTTTTTTTCCAAGTCAACAAAACGTACACAAACTTTGGACCCCATTGTCCACACACGATTGCCCAAAGTAGCTCCTACTAGGTGAAACTATAATGGAAGACTTGTGTTAACAGTATCTGAAAATATTGAATCACTGATTGAACTATTTGAGAATATAATAGAAAATAATAAAACGTGAGACTCAGAAGCAATAAATAGTTCGAGGGGGGTTTTGGACTGTTTGAAACGAGATTTTAATTTTAATTATTTGTTGAACATATTTTCAGAAATATTTCCATTCTCGGACAATGTTTTTAATATATTACAAACTAAAACAAATGATATTGCTTTTTGCCTAAAAAAGTGGATGATTTTAAGTCCATGTTAAGCCAAAAAAGAGATGACTTAGACCTATTTTGGGAGAAAACGATGACGTTAAATGTAGAGCCACAAGCCAAGCGTCTTCGACAGACAAGGTGGGAGATATTCAAACATCATACAGACGCCTCTTTTATGAAATAATCGATCAAATTCAGCAACAAATAAACTATAGATTTAACAGTTTAAATGATTTTACATTCCTCGAGCTCCGCAATTTTGATGCATTTAAAGGAAAAACTTTTCCAGAAGACGCGATTAAATCTCTTCTTCTTCATTATGGCCAGTTCATCGACCGAGTGTCACTGCGATCTAAACTAAAAGTGATTTACGAAACTGATGACATTAGCGCAAAAAATAACGCTAAGGAACTAATGCAATTTTTAAAAGACAAGGAGCTGGAAGATGCCTACATCGAAGTGTCGAAATTGTGTGAATTAGTATTGACAATACCTGCCACAAGTTCATCAGTAGAACGCAATTTTTCAACACTTAAACGTATAAAAAATTTCGTGAGAAATTCAACGGGGCAGGAGCATCCACGTTTTTGTGATGACGTCATTGACGAATTTGCAAAAAATGATCGAAGAATCGAATTACATTACAAATAGGTAAGTTTCTAAAAAATGCTTCCCTTTCTTAAAATTTCACTGCACGCCCCTGGTTAACAGAACTTTCTCTAGGTTGACCTACTGCTATATCTGGGATTCTCTTTGACAGCTCTGGTCCAATATTAATGAAAAAAGCATTGAAGGTATTTGATATATCTTCAATTTTAGTTAAGAGTGTATCGTTTTGCTTTAATGTTGGAATTATGTTTGTGGTTTGATCTCTGTTGTACAATATCTTGTTAATAGTAGCCCAGGTTTTTCCTGTTCCTCTGAAACTGATGGTTACAAATATGTTTTTTTCCACTTTATTTGTATTTTGCTGTACTTTCTATGCATTTTTTTATAATATACATTATTTCTGTTACTTTTTGTTTTTTTTTGTAATAAATTAAATCCCTTTTTTTAATAAATGTCAGAACTTTCTCCGTTATCTATTCCTTGTCACTGACTGTCTGTGTTTCAGTAACATTGACAACACTTCAATCCAGGAATGCTACTAGGTCATTGTAATAATGTAAATTTTGATTTAGCATTGTTACCCTTTTTGGGCTTCTTGAATATTTAGTGTTTTGCATACATTGTATTTCTTTTGTTTATTTGGGATATCAAATTAGGACTAGATATGACTTGTAGCCTGTGATCGCAAAGAGAGTGGTTAATCAATGCTAATTTACCATTCTGGCCCTCAAAGTTTATTAAGATATGATCAATGAGACTAGAATTATTTGAAATCCTTGAAAACTTTCAAGTAATCAGCAATAATCATAGGTTTTATAAATGTCCTTGTATGACTTAACAACATTTTTCTTCTTTAGTAAGTCCAGATTAAAGTCTACAATCACAATGCTTTTTAATTTAGTATTACTGTCGAGCAGGGTTTCCAGCTAAGGTAGGAAAGAGTATGAATCATATCTTGGAGGTCTATACAAAGCCATTAAATTTAACTTAAAACTATTGGCAAAAACTGTTAACACTGACACTTCAGTGTTATGTGCATTTATTATCCTAAAAGAAAGTGGTTTTTCTGAAAAGACACATATTCCACCCCTGTGTTTATTTCTACTTGCATAGTTTGAAGTGTATCCAGTCAAATTATAATATTTTTCATCTCCTGGGTTTAACCATGTGTCACTAACAACAATGAGGTGAACTTTTACCTTCAAGTTGCATAAAATAAGCTCCAATTGTTACATTTTGTTCTTCAGGGACCTTGCATTGATATATAATACGTTAGTTCACGAGCCTTCACATGCATATGTGCATGATAATTCTTTATTGTACTATATTCACATATACTCGGTCCTAATTTATTATATCTGGGTCCTCTTCCAGACTATGTATTTGTGCTATATTCTTAATAATTTGTACCTGTAAGATCTCATCCTTGTGAACGTATACCCTTTCATTTTTGCACCATACAAAATTTAAATCCCTTGCCTCTTAGTTGTCTTGCCTTATAGGCCTAGGCCCCTCACCTCCTTTGGTAGATCCTGATTTATAAAGATCTTTTTTGCAGTATTACTATTTGCTAAATTACATTCACTAACTATTAATTTTCCTTTTCATTTCCTCATTTTTAAAGATAACTAGTATTGGCCTCTCCGCATTTCTAGTTGGTAATACTTTGATTTTTATGTTTCAGGGAGGAATACATATTTTACAGTTTCTCAAATACCTTTGAATATCCTCATCACATTTTTTTATAGGAGGCATACGATAAACTATTAGGTTTTCTTTTGCTTTTCATTTTCTTGTTTCATAATTCTGGCACTAGACTTTCTAATTTCGGTCTCTAACAACTCAACTCTTTTTCGTAAATCATCTTTATCTTTTCTTAGTTTTTGATTCTCTTTTGTAAGCTTCTTGTTTGACTGCTTTAGTTCCTCCATGCTATCTCTATAGTACGTCATAGATACCTCAAATTCTTTAAATTTTCCTTCCATATTATATCACTGTTTGTATGATTTCTTTTCTGAGAGAGTTCCAAAACATTGTTCTGCTTACATGTCTTGTTCTGCTTAATGGCGTTGCTTCTAGGCAATTGCTTACTTATCCATTTGCGAGATTTCGAGGTTAGACTTAGGTCTCTTCTCCGTCAGACGAATGGTTTGGTCATTATCAGCCGATTTCCTTTCCTTTCTTGAACAGTTCCTCCTTGAATACTGGACGGTCCTTTCTGAAAACTCTTCGTCTTCGCTTAATGGACTGAAGTCACTACCACTACTAACGTTTGCAAATTCAATTGCGTCTCTTTCCTTTCTTGAGGTCATCGAATAGATTTTTTGATAGCCCAGTGAATATTTCATGGAATCACCATTACACTTGATAGTAAACTGTTTTTTGTCACGTTTTCTTACATGTCGTACGTTCTACTTGCTTCTTCAGCGCCATTTTTTACCTTTTGTTTATATCATTATCGTTTTGTATTTGTGACATTTATTTATTCAATTGTTGCATGTGTCATCTTAAATCTATGACTATCGAGTTAAATATGGTCTATATTCAAATATATTTGGTGAATACATGTGTCAATGTTGGTTTTCTAAAGTGTCTGTTGTACTTTTCCAGGCTTAATGAGTTTGAGTCCTACTAGAATGCCATACAAAGAGACACATGGGACAATATTTTAGACTTGCTAGCACTCACGCATCTCGCTCGAAGGTATCACCTCGGGCTAGGGCGCAGTAAGCCAGGGCCTAGAACTCAGGCTCAGGGGGGGGGACTAAACGTTCCAGATCCGAAGAAAGCACCCCAGGTACTGAGAAAAGCAAGCAGCCTGAGAAGAGGCCCAAAAAACGGACACTCTCACCTACGGGCAGGCGGCAGCGGCAGGTCTCAGGGTGACCATTATACCGGAGGCATATCCGGATGTGGTCATCTCGAAGACTCATGGTGGAGGAGCCCTTCCCCAGATTTAGCGGTTTCCGCCGGATGGAACAGGGAGCCATTGTGGTGAACTGTGAAGATCAGTGGGCCCTGAAGTGGTCGGAGGGGACCATTCCAATCATTAAGCCATGGGATAATGCATCTCTGAGAATTCAGAAGCACGTTCCCAGGACAATTGTGGCCATTGTCCATGGACCACCGGACAGTACGGACCTGACTTTAAAATGTCTTCAGAGACAGAACTTAGGACTAAGGACTAATCTCTGGAGGACATACTATCGCAAGGAGGAGAAACAGAAACTCATCCTTGTGTTTGGCATTGATGAGGCTTCCTTTGAGCCCTTGTCACGTCAAAACTTTAAGGCGTATGCTGGGGTCTCCCACCTCACTTTTGAGACGAAGGTAAAGGCTCCAACGTCGACTGAAACCTCCACCGACACCAAAGCCGGAACAGCGGCGAGACCTATCTCCCCGTCAAACACAGCTCAGCGGTTGGACCTCGAGTCTGACGCTGAGCAGGAAGTTGCTGAGCTTCTGTCTCAGATAGACGTGCAGAACGAGGCATCTGTGTCGGAGGACATAACTTCCCGGATGACGGAGGATCACCCTTAGCTCGTTCCAATGGGCAAAGGGGTGCTCTTCCTACAAAATAACTTGCAGCACACCAGAAGGGCGACCTCATTAATAGGCCCTCACATAGCTCTGGGGCAAACACATATCTACCTCCTACAGGAACCTTGGGTTTACAAGGGGCATGTGCGAAGTCTTGGGCAGATGGAAAGTTCTCTATATTATAGAGGACAGGGCAGGGTCTACCTCCTACAGGAACCTTGGGTTTACAAGGGGCATGTGCGAAGTCTTGGGCAGATGGAAAGTTCTCTATATTATAGAGGACAGGGCAGGGCATTGCAAACCCATTGTAGTATGCTCACTCTACCTTTCCTATGACTCAAGAGAGGACCCACCTACCAGGGAACTCTTTGACTTAATAGGATACTGTAGGAACAACGGGCTTCATCTTGTCCAACTTTTGTCACGTCACGAAGGAAGGAGGTTATTGACCTAACTCTGGGATAATTTTTGCTTTTGGTTGTTAGGGAATGGAGGGTGTCTGATGAGTCATCTTAATCGGATCACAGATACATCCTCTTTAAACTAAACCTTAAGCATGACATGGAGCTCAGTAGTTTTCGAAACCCGAGAACAACCAACTGGGCTCACTATGTGGAGTCGCTTAAGGTGCGGTTAGATATGCCACTAATACAAAGCTGTAGAGTAAGACAAGTGGAAAACGTGGCAAACTCTATATAGGAAGCCATAATAGACTCCTATGAGGAGAATTGTGCATTGCGGACCTATCGAGGTACCAAAAAAACACCTTGGTGGAACTTGGATCTTGAAAAGGCTCATAAAGATACACGCACTCTTTAACAGGGCCATGCGATCGAAATTACCTGCTGACTGGGAAGAACATAGGAATTCTCAACGCAGGTACAAAGAACTGGAACGCAGTTTTAAGGATCTTGGAGGACCTACTGCGAAAGCTCAGAAGGTGTTCCGGAAGCCGCTAGACTTCAAAGGATTCTCTCAAAAGGTCGAGGAAAGAGCGTGGGGACTCTCAGAGTGGATATACCACCACCGCAGAGGGTGCTCTGGAAACTCATTTTCCAGGCTCTCGTCCGGACTCTAATGATGAGGTTACTGGGCAGGCTCTCTAAGTAGGGCAGGCCCGGTTGACTCGAAAACGGCCGCTAAGGTCGTTACAGGAAGCACTGATCCCGTATCTTTTGCGCCTTTTTTTAAGCCTGCCTGGCTTTGGGATATATTCCCGAACGATGGCGCAAGGTTCGGGAAACGGCTAAGGACTTTAGGCCCATCAGTCTATCCTCTTTTCTTTTGAAAACCATGGAGAAGATCGTGGATGCTTATATATGAAATGGCGCAGTGGATAGAAATCCTATGCATCCATTCCAACACGCTTACAGGACGGCCATGTCGACGGAGACGGCACAGTCTAGTCAGTAGACTGGAGGTCGGGGTCTACTCCGAGGAGATGGCTCTGGGTGTGTCCTTGGATAGCGAGGGGGCGTTTAACACCACCACCTTTGACTCCATTAGTGACGCTGCTGAGAGTTTTGGCGTAGATAGGGATGTAATTAGAAAGAATCATAATATCTTCTCTTGGGAGCGTGACAGAGTGCTCGTCCGTGGTCAAAGGATGTCCGCAGGGCGGAGTTCTTTCTCCGCTCTTGTGGTGTCTGGTTGCTTCATACTCTCAACGAGAGCGGAGTTTATGCTCAAGGCTAAGCTGACGATCTTGCTATTAGAGTAATAGGCAAGTTCCCAAACACCATTATAAGGCTCATGCAGAGGGCTTTGGCCATTGTAGAAAAGTGGTGCCAAAAATACGGTCTATCTGTTAATCCGGATAAGACCGAAATAGTACCATTTACACCCACAATAGGAAAGTGGACCTTGAGAGGCTTACCCTCTTTGGGGAAGAGTTGAGACCTTCCGGGTCGGTAAAATATCTGGGTGTCTTAATAGATTCCCGACTGGACCTGGAACTTACAACCATTACCAGAGTCCTAACTGGATACTGGCTGGTGGAATATTACCTGCATAAGACTAGACTCGACAACGATCCATACTGCAGGTTTTGTGCTGAGGTAGATGAAACTACCGAGCATCTAGTCTGTCGATGTGGCGCTTTAGTTAAATGCCAGACTGCTTTGCTTAGGTGACACCTATGTGGAACCCGAGCTTGTGGGACGTGCATGACCTGAAAATGAGTGGGCTCTTGGCCTGGCACGCCTACTTGGAGGGATAGCAGAATGGGCCCCAGTGAGCCTAAGTGCTGCCTTTGTCGGACTCCCCATCTATGTCTACTCACGCATCTATTACATTCCCATAAGATTATCTTCAGTTGAATTAAAGAATATTTGAATTTAATGCAATATGTATCTCAAACATTTTTAAATTTGTTCTTTTACTTATTTATTTTGCTTAAAACAGTATATACAAAACAACAATCCTTGATGATTTCTAATTACTCAAATTATACCAGGAGTTCGCTAAGCAAACTAAGCTAGGTATTTCAAAATAAACAGTCAACAAACTACACTATATATTTCAGTTAGTCTGCAATAGTATGTGTTTGTATTTGTTTGACAAAATGACAACGTGATATGTGTATTTTATTTTGCTAAAATGTTAATTGGTGTTATTGACCTTTTGATTTACGTCTCATGGAAAAATAAAATAAAAACATTTTTGAAAAAGACATGGAACTACCTGTCGAAACGTCAAATTAAATTAAATATGGCAAATAATTAAAAGATCGTTTTAATTTTATGAACACGCATCCCAAGAAAACAAGTACCTAATTACTATATATATATGTATATATATATATATATATATATATATATATATATATATATATATATATATATATATATATATATATATATATATATATATATATATATATATATATATATATATATATATACACACACATATATATATATATATTGACAAAATGACAACGTGATATGTGTATTTTATTTTGCTAAAATGTTAATATATATATATATATAAATATAAAAACATATATATACCTGTCGAAACGTATATATATATATATATATATATATATATATATATATATATATATATATATATATATATATATATATATATATATATATATATATATATATATATATATATATATATATATATATATATATATATATATATATATATATATATATATATATATATATATATATATATATATATATATATATATATATATATATATATATATATATATATATATATATATATATATATATATATATATATATATATATATATATATATATATATATATATATATATATATACATATATATATATATATATATATATTATATATATACATATATATATATATATATATATATATATATATATATATATATATATATATATATATATATATATATATATATATATATATATATATATATATATATATATATATATATATATATATATATATATATATATAGTTATATATATATATATATATATATATATATATATATATATATATATATATATATATATATATATATATTATGTACGGGGTGGCCAACTAAGAATGGACGCCGGCCATAACTCGCTAACCGTTAATCATATAACTTGGGGGAAAAAAAATTATTAGCTAAATCGACTAAGAGAAATCGCTGGAAAATATTTTAAAGTTCCGCATATGGCCGCTAGGGGGCGCAACTGTTATGGTCAATCAGAAAAAGGGCTGTTTCTTAAAAAATATTCATGTAAAGGTATATTATAAATACTGCCATCGTAAAGAGTAGAAAAATTGTGATTTTTTTGTTAAGGATATTTTGCTCTATCTCGTAAAATGTACTGGTGGGGGAAGGTCAAACATGTTTTTATTTAAATGTCAATAACTCCGTTATAAGTCAACGGAATTGAACAAACTAGGTCTCGTTTAAAAGAGCCCATCTTAACTAATAATCTGATGTAAAAAAAAATCCGATTTGATTTCGCCGTGGTAACTAGAGGGCGCTGATTGACATCACAACAATTATTACGCATTATTTTGAAAATTTTAAATAGCACGCTATATCTCTTTTAACACAATTTAATAGAGGAGGAAATTCTCAATAAGTCAGTGCAAATTTCAGCTTCCTAACTTTTTTCAAACCGGAAATATAAATAAAAAAAATATTAGGGCGCTAGGTACGCAACATCTCCCTAATCTGTATGGACATAGCCTACATCACAATAATTCAGTAATAATACCACAGATAATATTCAACGCAAATCGCTAAAAATTATACTAATGTTCTGAAATAACCACCAGGTGGCGCAGTAGACGTTAATAAGCATAGTTTTACTGGCAATTTTACTTTTCTCTATATTTTTTTGTAGTTTACTCTATTTTCAGTAAGTTAGATATTATAAGGTAATAAATAAGAAAAATCCTAATATATTCGACCGTTGCAAATCTCCGTCTTTCTTAAAATCGACAATTTATGCACAAGAATAACAATAAACTAAAAACATAGATAAATAATAATTCCTTAGCAATTTTCTGCTACATCAAGCAAAAAAAATAGTAGGCTGTGAAAACAAAATTGAAAGTAATACGTCAAAAAATAAACAATAGTTTCTTGTCAGTGCCTTTTAGTTGCTATTTATCGTTCTTGAATTTCCTAATAGTATTGCTATCATTTCGCGTTTTTGTCCGAGATTTTCGTGTTTTTTGAGTTTTTCTAGTTGCTGTTGTTCATGTTATTGTTGTAGTTCGTATTTTTCTTGTTCAAGATTTGTTATTGTTCGTGTTGCGTTGTGTTAAGAACAAAATGATTTATACAAATCAAGAACTATTCGACATGATAGGTGTTTATTTTGAATGTTTGAGAAATGCTACGGTTGCTGCAAGAGTATATGCGCAGGAATATCCGCAGAGACGCCACCCAAGTAAAAAGGTTTTTCTTCGAGTGATCCAACGTTTGCGAACCACTGGAAACGTGCATATTCCCGTATACCGCAGACAACGCAGAGGACGCACCGAAGAGAATGTAATTAATGTGCTAGCATATATCGAGTTTAATCCTCAACTAAGTACTCGAATTATTGCGCTAGACCTAGGAGTAACGCGAACCACTGTTCAAAATATACTCAAAGAGCACAGGTAAGCAACGACATTGCAAATATAAACTGGACATATTTTTTAACACAAGTCACGTGATTCTGATGTCACATAGGTCTTTAAGCCTAGAAAACCAATAATTTCCTGGAACATCAATTAAATATCTTCATCTTGTTTTAGGTTACATCCATATCACTTAGTGCTGCATCAGGAATTGACTGCTGCAGATTTTGATCACAGACTAAACCATTGTCACTGGCTTTTGGGTGTAATGAGGGAAGATCGGCAATTTCTGAGGCGAATATTGTGGACCGATGAGGCTACCTTCCAGAGCGATGGACGTGTCAATCTTCACAATACACATTATTGGTCCAGAATAAATCCACATTGGATGCGCGAAGTCCAGCACCAAGGCCGTTGGTCTGTAAATTGTTGGGCAGGGATTTTAGGCGGACGAATTATCGGACCATTTTTTTTCGATAATCCATTGAATGGTGAGAGATATCTAAGATTTTTAAGGGAGGAATTGCCGATTTTGTTGGAGGACGTACCTCTGAACGTCCGACAACGATTGGTATACCAGCACGATGGTTGTCCAGCGCACTTCGCCGTCAACGTTCGGGAATTTTTAGATGCCCACTATCCTGGCCGATGGATAGGGCGAGGCGGCATCCTTCCATGGCCAGCTAGGTCACCCGACCTAACGTGTTTAGATTTTTATTTATGGGGTCGAGTGAAAGATTTAGTTTTTGCCACCAGACCCACTACACGGGAAAATATGATTCAGCGAATAAGACACTGTATAAATACTATTTCAGTTGCTGAACTGGAGGCTGCAGTTTTATCCACGCGAGATAGGATGCATAAGTGCATCGAAAACGATGGCCGACAATTTGAACATTTAGGGCGGCATTAATTGAATTATATTTTTATTATCGTTTCTTTCACACGTTCCATTTAAATGGCTTTCATTTCCCATTATAATGAAAATTTAATATTGCACTTATTGACTCCTACTGCGCCACCTGGTAGTTATTTCAGAACATTAGTATAATTTTTAGCGATTTGCGTTGAATATTATCTGTGGTATTATTACTGAATTATTATGATGTAGGCTATGTCCATACAGATTAGGGAGATCTTGCGTACCCAGCGCCCTAATATTTGTTTTATTTATATTTCCGGTTTGAAAAAAGTTAGGAAGCTGAAATTTGCACTGACTTATTGAGAATTTCCTCCTCTATTAAATTGTGTTAAAAGAGATATAGCGTGCTATTTAAAATTTTCAAAATAATGCGTAATAATTGTTGTGATGTCAATCAGCGCCCTCTAGTTACCACGGCGAAATCAAATCGGATTTTTTTTTACATCAGATTATTAGTTAAGATGGGCTCTTTTAAACGAGACCTAGTTTGTTCAATTCCGTTGACTTATAACGGAGTTATTGACATTTAAATAAAAACATGTTTGACCTTCCCCCACCAGTACATTTTACGAGATAGAGCAAAATATCCTTAACAAAAAAATCACAATTTTTCTACTCTTTACGATGGCAGTATTTATAATATACCTTTACATGAATATTTTTTAAGAAACAGCCCTTTTTCTGATTGACCATAACAGTTGCGCCCCCTAGCGGCCATGTGCGGAACTTCAAAATATTTTCCAGCGATTTCTCTTAGTCGATTTAGCTAATAATTTTTTTTCCCCCAAGTTATATGATTAACGGTTAGCGAGTTATGGCCGGCGTCCATTCTTAGTTGGCCACCCGCTATATACATATATATATATATATATATATATATATATATATATATGTTGATTTTTACTCCTTCACGGATGGAAAAATACAAAGTGTTTTCATTCCGGGTGTACATCCGTTCACTACTGTCGTTCTGAAAAGAACAGTTTTGCTGACGTTTCGCCAAAATCACATTTGGCATTTTCGAAGCTTTCTTTCTCGCGTCCGAATAGAGGCTGAAGTGTTGGTGACTGCGACGCTTCCTTTTATACCCCTACTCGGGGCCGAAGGTTATATCTGCGCAGGCGTTGGTCGTTATTTATGTTTTCCGGATGGTGCTGTTGTTGTTGCGCTAATTGCACTTGAGTTTTTGCGATTTTAGATTTGTCGATTATTGTCTTCCATACTGTTGGTAGTTTTAATGATTCGTCCCTTTTATTCAAATCACCTTGTTTTTCAATTTCTATGGCTTCTCGGATTATTCTGGTCTTATAATGTTCTATATTGGCAATCTCCCTACACCCATCAAAATTTATTTTATGGCCGGTTTCCTGATGATGTAGGAATAAAGCTGAGGTTGTTTGTCTATTTCTGATGCTGAGTTTATGCTCTTCCACTCTTGCTGATATTCGCCTGTTAGTTTGCCCTACGTACAACTTTTCACAGTCCTGGCACGGAATACTGTACACTCCGTGGTTTTCCAATTTGATTTTATCTTTTGGGTTTCCGAGTAGTTTACCTATAGTTGTTTGTGGCTTGTGTATTGATTGTATGTTGTGTTTCCTCAGAATTCTTCCGATTCTGTCTGTTGTGCCTTTTACATATGGTAAGACTACTCGTTGCTTTCCCGGTTCATATTTTTTGTTGTTCGTTGTTCGGGAAACCTGTGCATTAATAGCTTTCTCTATGGTGCGATTTGTGTAGCCATTTTTCTTTAAAGCACTAGATATTACCTTAAGTTCGTTTTGTCTCGTCTGTGTTTCAGTTAGTCGCACGGATCTAGATATTAGAGTATTTGCCACAGCTTGAATTTGTGCTGGGTGATGATGTGATTTTGCATTTAAATATCTGTCTGTATGTGTTGGTTTTCTATACACGGTGTATTCGAAATGTCCGTTATGCAGTTTTGTGACCAAAACATCTAAAAATGGTAGTTTGTTGTTTTCCTCTAACTCTAGAGTAAATTGTATTCTGGGGTGGATTGAATTTACGGGAGTCAGAAATTTTTCGAGCTCTGTATGACTATGTTGCCTTATAATAAATTTGTCATCTAGACAACGAATCCATAATTTGGGTTTTCAACTTGCTTTTACAAGAGCTTCTCTCTCGAAATATATCATAAATTAGCGACTACTGGTGATAGCGAGGACCCCATTGGAGCACCATCCGTTTGTTTATACATTTGCCTGTTGAAAGAAAAATAAGTATTTTTGAGGCAATGCTCCGAGAGTTCTATTATATGTGCCTGGAAATCCTCGTTCATAGCAATCTTGTCCAATGCTTCGTCGATGGGAATACTGGGATATAACGATTTGACATCTAGGCTTGCTATGATATCGTTTTTTTCAAGGACGATATCTCGTATAATTCGAGTGAAATGCTCCGAGTTTTTAACGAATGAATCAGCTTTTTCTACAGTTGGTTGCATAATTTCAGAAAGGTATTTCTCCAGTTTTTGTAGCGGCGAATTAACAGCACTAACAATAGGTCTGATAGGCGCCCCTGGTTTGTGCATTTTTGGTAAACCATAGAGTTTAGGACATCTGCTCGACTTTTCCCTTGGTATGATTTTTTGTTGAATTTCGGGGTTTATTGGTGAACTTTTTATTTTATTTTTAGTTGTTTTTTCTAGATACGTTGTCGGGTCCCTTGGAACAGGCCTATAACAATTGTCTTGTAGGATATCCTGCATTTTTTGTACGTAATCTTGAGTATTCATAACCACAGTTGCGTTTCCTTTATCTGCTGGAAGGATTGTGATGTCTTTATTTTTTCGAAGGTTTATTAGGGCCTTTTGTTCAGTGGCATTTAGGTTTTGTTTTGGACTTTTGCTTGATCTTAAAATTCTTGCCACCTCTTGTCGAATCTCCTCTGCTTTTGTTTCTTCAGAGGAGTCAAGGACAGCTTCCACTCCAGCTATTATTTTTTCTTTAGGGATTTCCTTAGGAGATATCGCAAAATTAAAACTCTTACTCAGTACGGATTTTTCACTTTCTTCACTCAAGACAATCAAGATGTATGAGAAACTGAGAGGTAAGAAACCTAATCTTTTATGTGATCTAACCTTTCAAATTAAGTGTCGTGACAGCGATTTACTTCCTACTTTTACACGGTTGTCTTATCATACTAAAACTAGAAAAACTAACACCATACTTCAAAATGCTAGTAAGGCGTTATTAAAAGACCAAATCCATCAAACTAGAAAACAACTAGCCGAGACAGAGAAAGAAATTTTAAAGTTACACCTTAAACTAAGTAACATCATTCACCCTTTATTGTGGAATCGCATAGAAACTTTGGCTTTTTGGCGAACAGAATCAAATAAGAATATTAAGACAGATAAACTTTCGAAAAAGTATGACAATCTTTTAAGAAAGTCGAGTCAGCCACAAAGATCATCAGTAGACGTCGATAAATTAGTACCTAATATATCATCCTACAGTCTCTCAGAAAGTGAAAAATCCGTACTGAGTAAGGGTTTTAATTTTGCGATATCTCCTAAGGAAATTCCTAAAGAAGAAATAATAGCTGGAGTGGAAGCTGTCCTTGACTCCTCTGAAGAAACAAAAGCAGAGGAGATTCGACAAGAGGTGGCAAGAATTTTAAGATCAAGCAAAAGACCAAAACAAAACCTAAATGCCACTGAACAAGACAATTGTTATAGGCCTGTTCCAAAGGACCCGACAACGTATCTAGAAAAAACAACTAAAAATAAAATAAAAAGTTCACCAATAAACCCCGAAATTCAACAAAAAATCATACCAAGGGAAAAGTCGAGCAGATGTCCTAAACTCTATGGTTTACCAAAAATACACAAACCAGGGGCGCCTATCAGACCTATTGTTAGTGCTGTTAATTCGCCGCTACAAAAACTGGAGAAATACCTTTCTGAAATTATGCAACCAACTGTAGAAAAAGCTGATTCATTCGTTAAAAACTCGGAGCATTTCACTCGAATTATACGAGATATCGTCCTTGAAAAAAACGATATCATAGCAAGCCTAGATGTCAAATCGTTATATCCCAGTATTCCCATCGACGAAGCATTGGACAAGATTGCTATGAACGAGGATTTCCAGGCACATATAATAGAACTCTCGGAGCATTGCCTCAAAAATACTTATTTTTCTTTCAACGGGCAAATGTATAAACAAACGGATGGTGCTCCAATGGGGTCCTCGCTATCACCAGTAGTCGCTAATTTATTTATGATATACTTCGAGAAAGAAGCTCTTGAGAAAGCAAGTTTAAAACCCAAATTATGGATTCGTTATGTGGATGACATATTTATTATATGGCAACATAGTCATACAGAGCTCGAAAAATTTCTGACTCACGTAAATTCAATCCACCCCAGAATACAATTTACTCTAGAGTTAGAGGAAAACAACAAACTACCATTTTTAGATGTTTTGGTCACAAAACTGCATAACGGACATTTCGAATACACCGTGTATAGAAAACCAACACATACAGACAGATATTTAAATGCAAAATCACATCATCACCCAGCACAAATTCAAGCTGTGGCAAATACTCTAATATCTAGATCCGTGCGACTAACTGAAACACAGACGAGACAAAACGAACTTAAGGTAATATCTAGTGCTTTAAAGAAAAATGGCTACACAAATCGCACCATAGAGAAAGCTATTAATGCACAGGTTTCCCGAACAACGAACAACAAAAAATATGAACCGGGAAAGCAACGAGTAGTCTTACCATATGTAAAAGGCACAACAGACAGAATCGGAAGAATTCTGAGGAAACACAACATACAATCAATACACAAGCCACAAACAACTATAGGTAAACTACTCGGAAACCCAAAAGATAAAATCAAATTGGAAAACCATGGAGTGTACAGTATTCCGTGCCAGGACTGTGAAAAGTTGTACGTAGGGCAAACTAACAGGCGAATATCAGCAAGAGTGGAAGAGCATAAACTCAGCATCAGAAATAAACCAAAAACCTCAGCTTTATTCCTACATCATCAGGAAACCGGCCATAAAATAAATTTCGATGGGTGTAGGGAGATTGCCAATATAGAACATTATAAGACCAGAATAATCCGAGAAGCCATAGAAATTGAAAAGCAAGGTGATTTAAATAAAAGGGACGAATCATTAAAACTACCAACAGTATGGAAGACAATAATCGACAAATCTAAAATCGCAAAAACTCAAGCGCAATTAGCGCAACAACAACAGCACCATCCGGAAAACATAAATAACGACCAACGCCTGCGCAGATATCTTATTGCTGGTAGGATAAGTTTATAACTTAATTTGAAATCTTAATATTAAATAAAATTTTTAAAATTTTTTGTGATCATGGATATGAACGAAGGTGAAATTGGGATGATAACCAACAAAATTCTTGACATTATTGGCGTAAAAAAAAATTACAAAAAAAATTTCTAGCGGTAAAGCGAACGATAAAGATCTGGTATTTTATCAAAAAAACGATGCAGGCCCGTTTATGGTCTTTGTTGAAAATAAAAATGCTGGGAGATTCGGTCTATTGAAAAGAGCTAAGGAAATATTACAATTAAAATTAGAAAACGTTAATCAATTTAGCACCAAGGGTAGGAATAGAATAGGTATAGTATTTAAAACTTTTGACGCGGCAAATGAATTTGTTAAAGAAAGTAGACTAAAGGATAAAGGATATAATATCTTTACACCCTATAATTTGGTTACCTGTAAGGGGGTGGTTCGGAATGTTGATACCTCCTTCCCAATGGATGAGATATTTCAGGCCAGC
This sequence comes from Kuschelorhynchus macadamiae, assembly GCA_030620095.1. Classification (NCBI taxonomy): domain Eukaryota; kingdom Metazoa; phylum Arthropoda; class Insecta; order Coleoptera; family Curculionidae; genus Kuschelorhynchus; species Kuschelorhynchus macadamiae. The sequence continues at coordinate 212,806 of JAUTXW010004650.1, read as the reverse complement.
ACATCCTCTTGCAAAATTTTAAATGTTAAAAGATTAAATAGAAAAACAATAAAAGTTGGTAATGTAGAATATATACCAACGGGCACTATTCTTTTTTACTTCTAGAGGTGTTAAAATCGCAGAGGAAGTGGAGATTTACTCCCTTCCGATGCAAGTTATCCCTTATGTTCCTTGATGCAGTGTTTCAAATATTATAGATATGGCCACACAAATTTTTTATGTAAATCGGTAAAGTCTAATTGCAAAAATTGTGGGATGGTCCACAAGGAAGGTCAGATTGAGCCATGTAATATGAAATGTATCGAAGCAGCGATCATAATTCAACGGCTAGATCTTGTCCGGAATATATACACCAAAAAAACATTAAATCTATTATGGTGTTTGAAAACATCACGTATTTTGATGCCAATAAAAAAATAACGAAATCTCTTATAGTTAAACATTTACATATAAGGCACGTGAATTTCCCCCTCTCCCAACAGGTACTCCAATTAGTCCAAAGTCTGGTGGTCAAAGGCAAACCACATCTAACCTTTCTTCACAAAAAAATAAAAAACGCTTATATTCAAAGACCAACAGTAGCCCAAAACGTAAAAAAACAAATACTAGGCTGGGAGGTTATGATAAAAGAGCCCACGAGGACCTGTTATGTTTACAGAACTCTCGGGCGACAGGATCTTCAGTGGAGTCCACAGCGGACTCAGAAATCCACAATATGGGTGGAGAGCCGGGGTATGTACCAGATCCTCATATGGAGTTGAACTTGTCAGGAACACACTCACTGTTAAATGTCACAATAAAACATTTAGATCTGAATTCATGTGAAACCGCTAAATTAAAAGAAATATCAAATGAAAATTTAAATGATTATAGTGAAAATGACTCTAGTTTGGAAACGGTACCTAGTATTTAATTTATATCACTATTTTATCACCATTCCATTTATTACATTGCTTTTATATATTATTTATAAAATTGCTAATATACATCAAACACCTATAAAAACTGTGCAATGGAATATATGTAGCTTTAGTTCTAATAGGGAGAATGTGACATCATTTTATTGAATGAAACATGGTTAAAAAGTAATCATTCCTGTTATTTAAAAAATTTTGACATATTGAGACAGGATAGAGCTGATGGATATGGCGGTGTTGCTACAATTATTAAAAAAAAATTAGCTACAGAAATATACAAAATCCACAACTAAACAATAACTCAGATACACAACGTCTAATTATTAAAATCAATAACCTTAATATAATAAATATTTATTCAACATCAAATGCTACAAATTTCCGTCAGGAAATAATAAAGATTCTAGACGCTGTGGATGGTAATTCCATTATTATGGGAGACCTCAATGCTCACCACAGGTTATCGGGGGGTAGCGAGAATAATGTGAAAGGTATTATCGTGGCGGAAATTGTTGAGGATAGATATTTTGGTTGTTATGAATGATGGCAGATCAACTAGATTGCTTCCTCCTGGATGTGATCCTAGCCCAATTGATTTGACATTGGTCAGCATGGATTTGAGCTCTAAATCCATATGGAGTATAATTCCAGACTGCGGAAATAGTGACCACTACCCCACCATGTGTTCTATATATCGACAAACAAGTTGTTTGCAATTAAGAAATCATGGTTCTTGGGATTAGACCGTGTCAAATTGGAATTACTATCTAATAGGATGATTTCTTAATTGACTAAAGCCGTGAAAGCTTCCGTTCTAATGTAGTTTGCAAGTAGATAATCCAAATAGGCTAGTTAAAAAAAAATATTAAAACAGCCAATTGGCCTCTTTGATTTTAAAGCAGAAACCAATTTTGGTAATCTGCCAAATACTATCACCTATGAAACTTTTGAAAACAATATTAACATGATAGCTGCGGAAACAATACTAGACATACAAGAAGGCAAAAAATATAAAATATCTAATCCATGGTGGGACAGTGAGTGTTCAAGTAAGGTAAAGGGAAAGAAAACAGCAATTGCCACATTTAGAAAGACTCCAAATCTGTCCAACTTTATGCAAAAAAAAAAACAATAGCCATCACAAAACGATTCTTAAAACAACGAAAAAAAAACAACGTTTAGAACATATTGTTCCACTTTTAATTGAGAATCAAATATGAGGGATATGTGCAATACAGTTAGGAGATTAGCACATACTCAAGTAAATACCCATACCCTAAACTTCCCAATCAACAAATAGCATATAAAATTCTGGACGGACTCACTCCATGTGTGATTGATCCCAGTTCTCATTAAGACAATGCGATCCCCAGAATACCGACTATTTTAACATAAACAGGCCTAGACAATATTACATATTCTATGATTTCTCATCTACCAGAAATAGGATTAAAACCTTTTTAACATATGTAACAAATAAAGGAGGAAAATATACCAGAATCCTGGAAAAAAACACTAATAATGGCTTTTCCCAAACCAAACAAAAACCCTGAACTAATTGATAGCTATAGACCAACAGGTCTGGGATTTTGTGTGGGCAAAATTTTTGAAAATATGATAAAGAATAAAATTGAGTGCGAATTAGAAAATAAAAACTTTTTTTCATCATATCAGATGGATTTCAGGAAAGGTATGGAAATAAACAATAACATCGCATATATTACAACATTCATACAAACAGATTCCTGACATTGAAGTCTTTATAATTATCAGAGTAGATTGTATTTGGATGATGTTTGAAATATGACCTAAAATAGTTGCCTCAACAATCTCATCTTTATCTTATATATTTTGACCATCATAATACATTGTTTTAGACAGACTATTTTCAGCCTGAAGAGTTTTAACATAAGACCAAAAATATTTTATATTTGCCGGAATCATCTTTTCAGTGTTGGTAACGAACAATAAGTAACAGATCTCTATAAGATACTTTGTCGCTCTTCTAACCTGTGAGTATCAATCGTAATCAAATTGCAGCTTCGACCATCTAAACCTCTCGTATAATTTGTTTTTTTGACTTATCAACACTCAGAGCTATACCAGCTAGGAAATTAATGTTTATAGAATGGACAGATGTTTAGTCACGAGTAATAAGAGCAGAGGAGGTGGAGTTCTGATTGTGGTATCCAACAAGTTAAAGTCAAAAATAGTCCAAATGTCATGTAATGAAATAGAACAAGTCTTTGTGGAAGTAAAGACTATGTATAAGAGCTATATTTTTGGTGGAGTGTACATACCACCAAATTCATTACAAATTAAATATGATCTCCACTGTGCTTCTGTACGGGAAATCACTGTAGCCCACCCGAATGTGGAGTTAGTAGTTTTTGGGAACTACAACTTGCCTGAAGCACTTTGGCATAATGAAACACATGGTGTGTCTGTAGCATGCGGTGAAGATTCACCTGCTCATATTGTAGCGGAAGGTTTTGCATATTTGAATTTGTACCAAGTAAATATATTGCCAAATAGTAGAAATGTATTTTTAGATTTATTCTTTTGTCATTCATCTCATATTTATGTTTTATATGCATAGGACGTTTTATTGCCCGAGAGTATGCACCATAGGGCATATTGTTTTGAACTTATGGTTGATTATGCCCCTCTAAGGTTTGACGAATTTTACCATGACTTCAGGAATGCCGATTATGTGGCCATAAATAACTTTTGGAAATATGTGAATGATAAAAGGCAGGCAAATCGCCTACCTCATAGTGTGCATCTTGAAGCAGAGGTGGCTCATAATGGGGATGAAATTGCTAATTTGTTCGCACAACACTTTGCTAGAGTGTACGATGACTCTAATTGTAATGTTCCGGATTTCACTCGGAACAACTTTGGAAACATATTGCACACTGGCTTCTCTATAACTGATGTTTTCAACAAAATTTTTAGTTTACCTTGTAAGACAAATTGTGGCCCTGATCAGATTCCTAATTTGTTTCTGAACAAATGTGTTTGCACAATGGCTAAGCCTCTGCAGCTAATTTTTAATAGATCTATTGAGTCCTGCAGATTGCCTGAAAGCTGGAAACATAGCTATATAACACCTATCTATAAATCGGGCAAGGTGGAAGATGTCAACAATTATCGGGGTGTTTGTATACAGTCTGCTATGTCAAAGCTTTTTGACAGCCTTGTATCTGATCAGCTTAGTTGGGCATGCAAGGGTATTGTCAACGATCTTCAATTTGGATTTTGTAAATCGACTCAGGAGAACTTGGTTTTCTATCAGGTTGCCTTGTTGGAAGCCCTGGAGAGTGGCGCACAGGTTGATGCCATCTATACTGACTTCTCCAAGGCTTTCGACAGGGTAAACTTCAGGATCCTCCTGGCAAAGCCTTTGGCACTGGGCTTTTCTCAGCAGCTTGTTGATTGGTTGGAAAGCTTTCTCAGTGGACGGACGCAGACTGTCAGGATAAACGGTAGTGTCTCTGAACCATTTAAGGTTACATCTGGTGTCCCTCAGGGGTCTCACTGTGCCCCGCTCCTTTTTATCTTATTTGTTAATGATATTGCTGATATATTGATTAATTCCAATGCGCTGATGTTTGCTGATGATTTAAAAATTTTCAGAGTGATTAGGGATGAGGGGGACGCAGTTGGGCTTCAGAGGGATTTGGATGCACTTTGGCAATGGACACAAACTAACAATCTCTATCTAAACCTTAAGAAATGTTTCCACATTAGCTTTTTTCGTACTAGGTCGAGAATTCAGTCGTCTTACTCCATAAATGACCCAGAACTATCATATACCAAGTGCATAAAAGACTTTGGTGTCCTGTTCGATGAAAAACTTACTTTTGCTGAGCATGTGTTGTGTATAAGTCTTAAGGGCAAAGACATCATTGAGCGTGTCCAGTATAAGTTTTTGAGATTCGCTGCATTTAAGTGTGGTATAAATATGGAGAACTACCATCGAATTGATATGTTAAATTTACTGAGTTTGAAAACACTTGAATGTAGGCGTCGTATGTTTGATGGATGTTTTGTCTTTAAGTTGATGAAAGGTATTACTGATTGTGCGCAATTATTGTCAATGATAAAACTAAACGTTCCCAATAGACGTCTGAGACAAAGTGATTTATTTTTCATCCCTTTTCATAACACTAATTATGGAATGCATTCTCCTATTGATAGGAGTGTCCGTATGTTAAACTCATTACATCCGGATTTTGACCTTTTTGACTGTACCCTCTCAAGCTTTAAAACACTTCTTTGCCAGAATACTGTGATGTAATATTGTGATGTATAGTGTTAACTGAGGTTCCTGCTTGTAAGACTATCTTTTTGTTTGTTATATGTATTTTAATGAAATTCTTTAAATATGTTATCTTAATTTCTAGGTCTATCATCTAATTGATTATTTAATTGTTGTATGTTTTTTTTTGTAAAATGGGGATTCCCCGTCAATTTGGTAAAATAAATAAAAAAATAAAATAAAATAAATAAATTTATTTTCTTTGATTGTTGTTTTTGGAACATAATGGTCCTGATTTTTTAAAGCTTTGATTATGGCATTGTAATTTGCTTTTTTAAAGAGATACACAGTTATACTAGTTTTTTTGATTTATTAATGGTAAACCCTGTGGGCAAAATTCGACTTCCAGTGGAGGATGAAATGGGTCGACAAAACTAACCGGATTGACAGACTCACAAACGGATAGAAATTGGAATTCGTCGCAAAGAATCAAATCTAAAGTTCAATTCATATTATTCTTAATGTGGCCAACTTGTTCTAACTCGAGGTAATAGATCATAGTAAGTAAAATTTCAGCTGCTTTTTCACTAAGATTGTTTGGCACCAGATGGTCATTGGGGAGATTGAGTTTTGAATTTGAATCCAAAGATCCTCGAAATGTGGATTATATATATATATATATATATATATATATATATATATATATATATATATATATAAAGTAGTATTATCGACCGTATATAAAATTATAAAAAGGTTTTGGTTTCGGGTCTAGCGGTCAGTGGGTAAGAAAAAAAAAACTCTTTTTTCCTTAAGTGCTCAATATTTCGCCAATGTTTATTAGCTTCATCAGGAGCAGCTACAAGATTAACAGAAAACAAAATTAAAATATTACACTAGCGTTAAAATTTATATAAAACAAAAAAAAAACAAGAAACATTAGGTACTTTTTAAAATTACTTACAAGAAAGTAGAGTCAAACTCTGTAAAATTTGAACATTGTCACGTTCGCAACAGCACAAACAATGTAGCGTTATCAACAAATAACCATAGCTCGATCAATCGGAATGCAAGAAAAAATGCACAATAAATCCTTATCAGTGTAAACTATCTTAGGTGCTAATAATTATTTCTACGAGGAGTATGTACAGTATGGAATTAAAATGGCACAATGGCTTCGACAAAGAATCACTGGCCACAAGAGTGATTGCCGTTTAGGAAAAAACTCCTGTGCGTTAGCTGAACATAATAAAAAAACTGGCCATAATTTTGATTTTGCAAATGTAAAAATTTTGGAAATTGCATCCAACTATAAAAAAAGATTGTTTCTGGAAATGTTTCATATTAATAGGAATAATAGATGTATAAATTATAAATCAGACACAAATCAGTTAAGTAATATTTATTGTAATCCTTTTTAATTCCATACTGTACATACTCCTCGTAGAAATAATTATTAGCACCTAAGATAGTTTACACTGATAAGGATTTATTGTGCATTTTTTCTTGCATTCCGATTGATCGAGCTATGGTTATTTGTTGATAACGCTACATTGTTTGTGCTGTTGCGAACGTGACAATGTTCAAATTTTACAGAGTTTGACTCTACTTTCTTGTAAGTAATTTTAAAAAAGTACCTAATGTTTCTTGTTTTTTTTTTGTTTTATATAAATTTTAACGCTAGTGTAATATTTTAATTTTGTTTTCTGTTAATCTTGTAGCTGCTCCTGATGAAGCTAATAAACATTGGCGAAATATTGAGCACTTAAGGAAAAAAGAGTTTTTTTTTTTCTTACCCACTGACCGCTAGACCCGAAACCAAAACCTTTTTATATATATATATATATATAATAACAGCGTGTTATCTTTCTCCTGATTTTGCTTAGTTTTTTTGAGTGCTATCAAGTTTTACTGTGAATGATTGCAGTCCCGAAACTTCAGTTTTTACCGCATTATTAGCTTAATTAATGGGAATGGCAAATTCTTATTTTCAACAGTGTTCATGTTGTCTGATAAAGAAATCTTCATAAAAACATTTCCTGAAAAAAAAAGTTTTGTGTAAACAAGCCCAAATTCCTCAGTGAAGTCGGTGCAAGTGTACCCAGAGATAAACATCGGTGATTTCGGTGCATATGTACTGGTTGTCAATATAAATAATAAACAATCACCAAAATAAACATCTGTCAATAATATAAACATAAACACTGGAAGTTTTGGTACATGTGTACTGGTCGCCAATATAAATAATAAACAATTACCAAAACAAACGTCTGTCAATAAAATAAACATCAACATTGGTTTATGAGGCGGGTCGTTCTGTGTGTCCGATTTGTGATCGCGATATAAGAAGTAACCAGCATGAAGTGGAGTGCAACAAATGCTGTTCTTGGGTACATAAGGGGATGTACAGGCTTGTCTGCTGCTGATTATAACAAAGTATATTGTATGTTTGAAAAAACCGGTTCCCACAACTGGATTTGCCCTTCGTGTAGCAAGGGTGGAGTAAAGAGGCTCTCTTTGGGTAGTGGCGATTTCGTACGCTCTGGTAGTTCTACAAGTAGCACCCGTGACATAAATATTTCCATTGAAGATGTTAAAAAGCAAAAAGTAATCTACTGAAAAAACCCTCGCCTAGTTACAAAGATGTTATTTTACTAATGTCTCAAGTTATTAATATTTTATTGGATCAAAAAAATGACATACATTCTGCCCTGCAGGAGTTGCGGGAATCCAATCATAGTGACCGGATTGCCTGTCTAGAAAGCGAATTGTCAGACCTAAAAAACAATTTAGAAGATTTGAAAAACACTATTGATCCATCACATTACTCTGCTCATAGTATTGTGAGAAAGCAGTTTCAGGAAAGCAAAGTTTTAGAAGAAATTGAAGACAGAAAACGCCGCGAAAGGAATATTTTGATCTACAATCTCCCTGAATCCACATCAGATAGAATCAAAGAAAGGGTGCTAAGCCTAGACCAATTAGACTTATCTTTAGAAATCAGTCTGCTGCGTTGTCAGTTTTGAAGAACAGATCTAGAATTAAACATGATCTTGCAAAAATTGGCCCCGATCATACTTTTCAACAAAGAGCTCAGTTTAAAGAACTACAAGCTAGAATTGAAAAGGGAGAAAACAATATTGGTATTAAATATCTTCGAGGCTTTCCTAAAATTCACAACTCTCATAATAACAAATAATCAGGAAAACTAAATAATATGGGTAGATCTTGGCTAGTATATTATTAGGAATGTAAGGGGTTTGAGGACTAAACTTAATGATCTTCTTTTGAGTGTTTCTGACTGTGATTATTCTCTGATAATATTAACTGAGACTTGGTTATCTGAAGAGCTAATAGCTACCAAAAAAAGTATTAATTCTAAAGTTTTGCCCACCAGGAATGAAAATGTTGAACATTTATTTGTAAGTATTAACTCAAATGGTAAAAAATTATTAAAGGGCGGTGTGTATCTTCCCCTAGCGTCCCCACTTGATCTTTTTGAAAATCACTCTGCAGCAGTGTAAAATTTTTCTGATCATGATTTTTACTTGTTTGGCGACTATAATATTCCACATGTACAGTGGATTAATAATGAATATGGGCTTGGGACACTTCATGAAAACAGGGAGACTGAGAAAACATTAACGGACTGTTTTGCCTTTAATCACTTTCAGTACCACTTTGCACTATATTTAATCTCTCTCTGCAGGGCGGTGTTTTTCCCGAGACTTGGAAGCGTAGTTATATAACTCCTATTTACAAAAATGGCAATAAGTTTGACATAAAAAATTATAGACCTATTTCAATTTTAAGCGTTATTCCGAAATTATTTGAAAAAATTATATGCGATCAAATAAAAAATAGGATTGTACCTTTGATTGCTTGGCAACAACATGGATTTGTGGAGGGAAGATCAACTGGTACTAATCTATTGCTCTTTACACAATCAGTGCTGCATGCCTTGGGGGATGGGTGTTAGGTGAATGCTGTGTACACCGATTTCTCCAACGCATTTGATACTGTTGATCATGGAGTCCTTATTGAAAAACTGAAACGTTTCGGATTTGGTGGTAACCTTTTAAATTGGCTTCAATCATATCTCATCGGTAGAAAGCAGAATGTAAGGGTGTAACGGGTTTTAATCTATAGATATTTCAGTAACCTCAGGGGTTCAACAAGGAAGCCATTTGGGACCATATTTGTTTAACATATTCATTAAAGACCTAAGTAATGCTATTTCGAACCCCAGATTTCTTTTTTATGCCGATGATTTAAAAATCTTTAAGGTGATGAAAAATAATAATGATGCCTTAGAGCTACAACACAATTTTGATCGAGTTAGTGAGTGGTGTCTTCAGAATAAAATGTTATTAAATATTAGTAAATGCATACTTTTCTCAACTTAGTTTTAATGAGGTAAGAGATATTATAGTCTTAAAAAAAAAAAAGTAAAGATATATTTGGTCTAAATGGTCTATAAAATAAAAATCTTATAATAATTCCTCTTACAAAACTTATTAACCAATGCATTAATCATAATATTTTTCCTTCAGTGTTAAAATGTGCCACTATAACTCCAGTTTTTAAAAAGGGGGATGCAGAACAACCGGAGAACTATAGACCTATATCGTTATTGCCAATTGTTTCAAAAATTATGAAAAATGTATGTCAGTGCAGGTTGTCAATTATTTTGAAACTAACAACTTGTTCTCTCAGTGCCAATATGGTTTCAGAAAAGACAAAAACACAGTCTTGGGTATTTTGGATTTGGTTTCCTGTATTATAGACTCTTTCCATGGGTTACAGTTTGATGCAGTTCTCCTGTGCGACCTAAGTAAAGCATTTGATTGTGTCGACCATGAAATACTCTTGTGAAAACTTACAAAATATAACTTTAGCCCCGAAAGCATAGAGTTAATAAAATCATATCTACTAAACAGGAGGCAGGTGGCAAAAGTTTGCGGAGTGTCATCACAGGAAAGTTTAATCAATATTGGAGTCCCCCAGGGCTTGGTTCTTGGTCCCATTCTTTTCCTCATATATATTAATGACTTACCTGACCAAGAAATACCTGGTAGGTACACTTTATTCGCGGACGATACAACAATCTCTTGTGTATCTGATGATATTGAAGGGGCGTTTGAGGCTTTAATGGTGGCACAGGAGAGGGCTGAAGAGTGGTTTAGTCTGAACAAGCTGCATCTCAATAAGGAAAAAACGATCAATATAATGTTTTCTTTGAGGGATGATGGAGGTGTGAATGAGGGAGTGAAGAGTGCTAAATTCTTAGGCGTGCATCTGGACACAAAGCACACACACACACACACAAGTGTGCCCCACACATATAGATAATTTAAGCAAAAAACTAAGAAGTAACATCTTTCTTCTGCGCAACCTTGTAAACAATGTGTCCAGTGAGGTTGTGCGAACTGCTTATCATGCCCTCTTTCATACGCATATCTCGTATGCTTTGCTTGTCTGGGGACACTGTGCTGGGACTAGCCGCATCTTTGCTTTACAACGTAGAGCAGTAAGGGTATTGGCTGGTCTTGAATATAGGGATAATTGCACAGCAGCATTTATAGATCTAAAAATTTTGACAGTGCCATCCCAGTATATCTTTGAGAATTTGCTTTATGTGAAGCAGAACGAGAGCTGTTTCAGAACCCATAGAGAGGTGCACAACCACAACACTAGACATAAACAAAATCTGATTAGTCCCTACTGGAGGTTAAAAAGGTGTCAGACTGAGCTATAAAGTTTTATAATGTTCTGCCTGAAAATATAAAACTTTTATCTCTTAAACATTTCAAAAATCGGATTAGGGATATTTTAATAGAAAATGCATTTTATTCTTTTTTAGGAACGTATGTGTGTGCTTGATTAGCTATATATCCAATACATTCCTTTTTTTATATGAACTGTGAGAGTTTATTGAAACACTGTTAAAACGAAATAAAAAAAGTCTATTGAACTAGAACAACAAAATTCACATCCAACTTCTTGCAAGTCCAAAAACAGAGTCCTCCTCTAATATTAATACAAATTTCAAGAAACAAAGTTCCACCCCCTGTGCCAAAATTCCTCGCTTTGATTGGTCCTATTCATTGACAACAGTGTTTTTTTTTTATCTTCGTAAACTTTCCCATGGTCAAAATAAAAACATTCATTACATATATATATATATATATATCAAAATATATATATATATATATATATATATTATATATATATATATATATATATATATATATATATATATATATATATATATATATATATATATATATATATATATATATATATATATATATATATATATATATATATATATATATATATATATATATATATATATATATATATATATATATATATATATATATATATATATATATATATATATATATAATATATATATATATATATATATATATATATATATATATATATATATATATATATATATATATATATATATATATATATATATATATATATATATATATATATATATATATATATATATATATATATATATATATATATATATATATATATATATATATATATATATATATATATATATATATATATATATATATATATATATATATATATATATATATATATATATATATATATATATATATATATATATATATATATATATATATATATATATATATATATATATATATATATATATATATATATATATATATATATATATATATATATATATATATATATATATATATATATATATATATATATATATATATATATATATATATATATATATATATATATATATATATATATATATATATATATATATATATATATATATATATATATATATATATATATATATATATATATATATATATATATATATATATATATATATATATATATATATATATATATATATATATATATATATATATATATATATATATATATATATATATATATATATATATATATATATATATATATATATATATATATATATATATATATATATATATATATATATATATATATATATATATATATATATATATATATATATATATATATATATATATATATATATATATATATATACATATATATATATATATATATATATATATATATATATATATATATTATGTATATATATATATATATTTTTTTTTAAGGACAGTAAATTGCTAAATGTTTGCCAGATGCATATTAGGGCAATAGCAAGATTTATGTTAAAGATGCCATATTACAAAAAATCAATTGGCCATGGGATAAATACAAGAATGATTGCACAAAATAATGTCATGCTGCAAAATCCCAGGCACACCACTTGTCAGCTTCATATATATTGTCTAGGTCCAAAAATCTTTAATAGCCTTCCAAACACAATTAGAACAACCCCATATTATAAATCTAAGAAGGAACTAAATAAATGGATACTCAGTGACTGCTACACACTAAATTGAGTATAATCTGTGATGATAATGGTTGTTATTGTTTATTCTTAATATTGATACTGTTATTGTGTATTCTTGTTATTGTTTATTGTTTATTCTTAATATTTAATATTGATCCATATTAATTAGTGTTTAAACTTGATCCATTAATTCGATAATTACAAACTAGGTAATTTAGGGTATACATTTTAGCATTGAGTGTATATAATTTTCTTTTTACTTTAAAAAATTATTTTATTTTATTATATTTGCTTAAATTTGAAAAAATGCATAACCAAATGTGATAACTAATAATGTATGAAGGTGCACACACAGTACTTTAAGTATCATTGTGCGCTAAGTGGTTAGTTTAGTTTTGAACTGTAAGATAATTGGTATATTAATAAGATGTGATAGCCATATTATTAATTATGTATATATATGTATAAAAAATGTAATAACTAACTGCAAACAAATAAATAAATAAATAAATAAATATATATATATATATATATATATATATATATATATAGATATATAATATATATAATATATATATAATATATATATAACCATATATGTTTACTTTTTTTATTTTACTATTGTGGATTGTCATACTAAACGTCGTGTTAAATGTACTTACGTGTAATGACTAAAACTAATTTGTGTTTTATTACAAATTATCCAGGAAATTATAGTTTATGACTGAAGCAATGCATTTTGCTAGATTGATTGTTCCTAGGTAAGTGAAAGTAAAAAATTGTACAAAACAGAACATGATTTAACAGTAAAAAATTTTTTTAGTTTCTAACTTCAATGTATTCTGAAGGTCAAAATAGACCGAAACGTTAATAAATATTTGAATAAGAACATAAACACATCTTACTTTTACAAGGACCCTAAGAAAATCCCAAGAAAATAAAAAAACCAAAAAAAAAAAAAAAAATATATATATATACAGTGTGTATCAGCCAAATGGAATAAATTCGATAATAAATAAATGGGGGCGTGTTCGGAAAAACGCTTGGACCCGTCGACTGGTATTTTTAGTTGCTCATTTTCTCCAATAAAAACTTTTTATACAGGGTGTGTCCTGTAACAGTGGTCAATGCCAACTTTCTTATTTCAAATGCAACACCCCGGATATTATTTAATTTTTGGATTCTTTAGGAGATTCTAAACATATTTTATGTTCAATGTCCTATACCTATCTTCAACTATTTCGGCAATACTAAGTGTTTTCAAATTTATTTTTATTTTATTTATTTCGAATTTATTATTATTCATGAAAGTGGCTCTGGTTACTGAACTATTTATTTGATTACAAAAATTCGCTACAACACACTCAATACTTATTTACCATTTAGGTCTTCATATTAAGAATGTAAGCAAAAACCATTTTAGCGTTCCTTTTTATTGATATGGAACAAAAAGAGCCAGTTTTGTTTACTTTTAAGTTTTGTTTACTTTTGTGTAAAATGCCTGGCCTTTCTCTTTGCAAGACAGTAGTTGTCAGTGTCAGTGTCATAGTCTTTTGAATTTCGTTAACTGCATAATACCTAATATCAGAAAAATGGTTCATTTAACAGAAATGCATAAAATAACAATTCTACAAATGATTGGTTATGGAGATAACACACGAACACAAGTGGAAGTTGCTCGCTTATTTCATGAAAAATTTCCAAATTTGCCGCATATATCCCAAGGGACAATTAGTAAAATAGAAAAGCAGTTTCGCGAGCTTGGACATGTGAGGCAGATAAAAAAAGCAGCTGCCAATTCAATAAATGATGATACTAAATTGGATATTATGCTTGAGTTTGAGGAAAACCCACATATTTCTAGTCGACAAGCCGCCGCAATGTTCGATATTAGCCATTCGTCGATTATTCGAACATTAAAAGAAAATAAAATGCATCCCTATAAAGTGATACCAACTCAGGAGCTCATGGAAGACGATTATGATAGGAGAACTTATTTTTGTGAGATGGCTATGTTAGATAACAATGTTATTCAATTAGAACATGTTTTGTTTTCGGATGAGTGCACCTTTACACTTCACGGTCATGTAAATCGTCAAAATTGCCGCTATTGGTCTAGGGAAAATCCTCACTGGATCAGCGAAGAACATACTCAATATCCTGAAAAGGTTAATGTTTGGGCAGGAATTGTTAAGGATCATATCATAGGCCCCTTTTTCATTGACGGCAATTTGAATGGCGATAATTATTTAGCACTGCTCCAAAATAATGTCGTGCCAACTTTGACAAATTTGTATCCGGATCCAGCAAACCCACAAGTTCCAGCGAATATGATATGGTTTCAGCAAGATGGAGCACCGCCCCATTACCAAATTAATGTCTGGCAGTACCTCAACGGAATATTTCCAAATCGTTGGATAGGGAGACGAGGATCGATAGAATGGCCAGCGCGATCCCCTGATCTGACGCCATTAGACTTTTTCTTATGGGGACATATTAAAAATGTTGTATACAAAACTAAACCCCTCGACTTAGCTGACTTAAGAAGACGAATAACGCTTGCGATTAGATCGGTCACGCCTGAGATGCTAAATAACGTTAGAAGAAATTTCTATTTAAGATTAGGAATTTGCCAAGACGTTCGCGGCGAGCATATTCAACAGTTCCTAAATTAACTTTTTACTTTTGTTTATACATTATGAAGAAATAAATAATTTTATTTTTTAATCTTAATTTTTGCAATAAATTTGAAAACACTTAATATTGCCGAAATAGTTGAAGATAGGTATAGGACATTGAACATAAAATATGTTTAGAATCTCCTAAAGAATCCAAAAATTAAATAATATCCGGGGTGTTGCATTTGAAATAAGAAAGTTGGCATTGACCACTGTTACAGGAAACACCCTGTATAAAAAGTTTTTATTGGAGAAAATGAGCAACTAAAAATACCAATCGACGGGTCCAAGCGTTTTTCCGAACACGCCCCCATTTATTTATTATCGAATTTATTCCATTTGGCTGATACACACTATATATATATATATATATATATATATATATATATATATATATATATATATATATATATATATATATATATATATATATATATATATATATATATATATATATATATATATATATATATATATATATATATATATATATATATATATATATATATATATATATATATATATATATATATATATATATATATATATATATATATATATATATATATATATATATATATATATATATCCCTGGCACTGTTAGTATATTAAGCGCCCTGAACCTTCCCCTACAAGTCTCCCTACCCCTAAGATCTACAACAATGCGTATCGCTCTTTTTTGCACAATGAAGGCACGATCGGCGTCCCAAATCTAAGCAAAGAGTGGACATTTGCAAAATATACAGTTCTTACAGAGTAGCAGGCACAATTGAGTTTCTTGACTTGGGACCAAGCTATTCCATTCTTTTTTTGTTTGTACCACGAATACTAAAGTTTAGTAGAACAATTCTGCAGATAAAAAGAAAGTGCTGCGGGATGAGACGAAAATTCTGGCCGCATCTTTCTAGAACTTCCGGATATTGCCCTTGATTCTCTCGTGGAGTGCATAAATTGTTCTTTCTCTATAGGCACATTCCCTTCATGCTTGAAGTCTGCGATTGTTGTTCCTTTATTCAAGGGTGGTGACAGGCTATAGGCCTATTGCATTGCTGCGTACTTTGTCTAAGAGCGTGGAGAAACTGGTCAAAAACAGAATAATGGTCTTTCTTGAGCAACATGTTTTAAGACTGGTGCAATTCGGCTTTCGGGCATCTAGGAGTACTTGCGATGCAATATTTTCATTTCTGGAGAGCTTATACTTAAGGCTCAATGATAGGGAGGCAGCTGCAGCCGTCTTCTGCGACTTGTCGAAGGCCTTCGATCGTGTAGACCACCATATTCTTCTACAAAAACTGGAATATTATCGGTTCAGGGGCAGGGCGCGGAAGTGGTTCACTTCTTACCTGGAGAGTCGAGTGCAGCGGGTCTCCATGAGAGGTGTCGTATTTAAGCAACAGGCGTTGGGGTCTAAAGTTCCACAGGGTTCGGTTTTGGGACCCATACTATTTTTATTGTATATCAATGATTTCGCCGATATTGACATATCAGGCAACTTCACTATTGTGGCATGATAGGAGTTGGGAGATTGGAGGAGGTGGTGGGTGTTGACTTGATGAAGGTTAAGTCTTGGTGCGATGCAATTAATTTGTCTCTGAATGTCTCTAAAACGAATGTGATGACATTTGGCTGTTAGTTAACTGGTGTGCATTTGAATAACGATTTGCTCGTGAATTTCAATGAGTGTAAGTTTTTGGGTCTATTCATTGACAACAAATTAAAATTTAAGGGTCACATAAGTTCTTTGCGTGTCAGGCTTGCTTCTAATTGCTATGCAATTAGAATTATTTCTAATGAATTGAACAGTTATAGCGTCAGGAATTCCTATTTTGCCCTGATTGAGTCACATTTGCGATACGGAATTTGCTTTTGGGGAACCTGTTCGAGATATGTTTCAAAGTATCTTTTTCTTGCAGAAGAGAGCTATAAGGTATATGTTCAAAGCGAAAATTCGAGACTCCTGTAAACCATTTTCCTTAAGACATAAAATTCTGTCATTACCATCCTTATTTATTTTAGAGTCTGTAACCCTGATTTTAAAAAAGTATAGGAACTTGTTGACATCCACTCATGACTATCATGTGGGTAACCCGAATTTGATGACTCTTCCAATCCCCTCAACGTCTCTAATTAATGATTTAAATCTGATTATTATTTTAATTATATTTGAATTATTGTTAAGACTCTAGCTTTGTCAAAGAATAACTTCTGGACAATAAAACATTTTGAGTTTGAGTTTCTTGCAAATGTGTCAAATCTGTTCGACCCAATCCAAGTTTTGGTCTATAACTAAGCCTAAAAATTGTGTGCTTCTGGATAGCGTCATATTCTGGTCAGCAAAGTCCACGTCCTGTGGAATATCACCATTCCTCTGTTTGGTTCTGAAACACACGAAGTTCGTTTTTTGGGTGTTGAAGTGTAATCTGTTATTCGTAAACCAGTCTTGTGCAATTCTGAGGCAATCAGTACCAATATTGAGAAGCTCAGACATGGTTGATTCGATGGTTAGCATGTTTGTATCATCAGCAAAATTTACCAGATAGGAGTTCTGAGAGACAATTTCCAAACCCAAGTCATTTACATAAAAAATGAAGAGTAAAGGCCCCATGACACTACCCTGCGGAATACCTAGCTGGAAACAACCTTCTTCTGAAAAAAGCTGTTCATCATTTCTCTCAACTACCACCTTCTGCCTTCGATTTATTAAGTATGATAGGACCCAACTCAGTGCTGGTCGCCGCAAACCATAACGCTTAAGTCCCCAATAAAATTTGGTGGCTATCAAATGGACTATCAAATGACTTAGATAGATCGAGGAATGTACCCATGGACATACCACCCTCTTCAAAGCCACTAATGATCTTGTTCACAAACTCATAAACAACCGTCTCCACAGATTTCCCCTTCAGTTAGCCGTATTGTGAATCACTTAGTAGTTTTTCAGTGTAAAAATAGCTTAATAGTCTACTGCACATAGCCACCTCAAAGATTTTTGAAAATGTAGGTATTAGACTAATATGTCGATAATTTTCAAGAGCTGTAAAGTCACCCTTTTTATGAAAGGGTTTAACTAAAGCCAACTTAAGGTTGTCTGGAAAAATACTATATTTAAAAGAATTATTAATAATATGGCACAAGGGGACTGCAAACTCTTCTGCACACTTTTTGATGATATTAAAATCAAGCTCATCATAACCTGCAGACATCTTATTCTTAAGTTTTGTAATTATGTTCAGAACCTCATGGATAGTGACTGGGGTCAAACAGAAAGATTTATTATTTACTGGAATATCACATGAAAAAGGGCCGACATGAGGTAGATTACTCACAAGGCTCGGAGCTGTTTGAATGACAAAGTTGTTGAAGTCATTGGCAATGGTCTTTGGGTCACCAAGAATCCGCCAGTCACCATGTCCTTTGGTAACGCCTCTTACTATCTGCCAAACACATTTAGACTTATTGTCGCTGTTATTTATACAGTTGATAATTTGAGTTTTTCTCGCCTCAGTAATAAGATGATTGTAATGACGTTTCTTTTCTCTATATGCCTCGTGAAAACCTTCCCCTCCTTTTTCAAGCATCAACAACACATCCAATTCCCTCTTACATGACTTGATTTGTCATCATGTCAGTATGGAACCCTTTTTGATGATGTACTGATAGCCTTCAGTGGAAAGCAGTGATTGAAGATTAGAGACAGGACACCCAAGAAAACATTCGACTGTGTGTCAACCAAAAACTCTGGTACCTGGAAAACATCCTCCCAGTTTTCTTCTGCTACTATGTGCCTAAAATAGTCTTTATTATGAGCATTAAAAATAAGCCTTTTGATCTTAATATTATTTATCTTGCCAAATTCAAGTTTAAAAGAGATTTTTTGAGCTGTAGGACCAGATATATGAGTATTTAGTATTTCTGACCTGAAAGAGTCATAGTTTGTGAAAATATTGTCAATGCAACTTCCAGTGGTTCTGCATATTCGCGTAGCATTTAAAACGGTTGGACAAACATTAAACAATTGCAACATAGACAGAAAGTCACACACATTTTTTTTATTACTATCCTTAATATCTAAATTAAAATCTCCAGCAATAAAAGTTAAACAACTTTCATTAAAAGTCTTGCTTAATATTGTTTCCAATTTACATATTAAATATTTAGCTGGAGCAGTGGGAGACCTATATACACTTAAAATTATATTCTTACCTTTATATTACTTATATTTATATTATACCTCTATGGCTGCACATTCAAATAATACGTCTTCAGAAAATCCAATAATATCATTTCTTACTTTCCAGTGCTCGCTATCCTTAATATAAATTGCCACTTATTTATTGCCACACATTATTATCATTACCAACATTACCATTATTATTCCCATGAGTTATATTTCCGAGAGTGGTTCTAAAAGACATCATTGCAGCTATTTGAGTTTTGTGTTATACTTAGAATATTAAAGGTTTCTATGCTACATGTTGGTACCGCCCCTCTAAGTAACTCTTGATCCACTGAACCAAATGTTCACTGAATCCCAAAGCCAAAATTTTAGCCAAAAGAAGCTGATGGTCAACTCTGTCGAAAGCCTTGCAGATATCTGTGTAAATGGAATCTACTTGAACACCTCTCTCCAACGCGCCCAGGAGGCGGGATTGATAGACAGTCAAATTGGTGACTGTGGATCTTCCCTACTGGTTCGCTCCTACGCGCGTCAAAAAATGTAGGAATACTGAATTGTATACAAATACTACGATAGTTCTCAACAGATTCCCTATCACCAGATTTATGGATCGGGATGAGAAAACTTTCTGTAAATGTATCTAGGAAATCACCTAATTTTTAAGAGATATTAAAAACATAGTGAGAGAGCATGAGACAGGGTGCGTAAAAACACTTGACAAATATGCTGCAAAAATATTAGCTATATCTTTGGCTCCTGATACCATCCCAACATCCGCTAACATTGTAGATGGTACAGTAAATGATGACCGATTCTGGTTTACAAATGACCCGAAATTGCGCTGATTGGTGATTATATCAGCATCAACCCTTGCAAGATGCTAGGCATACCATAAAGTGGTAATGTCAATCTTAATTCTGAGAAGTGTAAATCATGTTGATACAGACCTGATTCTTTATATAATTTATGTACTCTTTTTTTATCCTCAGTACATTTTTTAAATTTTGTTGAGTAACACTTTCGCAAATTGCTTAAAACAAAGCGTCTGCGAGGTACAAATAACTGGATCCCATGAGTAACAATGCCATAAAAAATGTCTGCCAAGGGATTAACATCGGTGGACGTATTTATCAAGCCATTCCAGTCCAACTGATGCAGTAAAATATGTCTGCCGAGGTATTAACATCAGTGGATGGATTTATCAAGCCATTCCAATCCAATTGATGCAAAAAATTATTCAAGCCTATAAAATCACTTTGTTTAAAGTCCCAATATTCTTCATCAGTGTGTATGATAACAAGAAACAATTTGAATAACATATTCATAGGCAGAATGATGAAGACTATCTGGAGCAAAATATTAATAGATACACAAAGATCTAAAAATTCGAAGCTGTTAAAAATTAAATGAAGATATACATTACATTTGTTAGGTATAGTAACATTTTAAAATAAATTAAGGAAGCCACTGGACAATTTACTAAAATACCTAAGTTATCGTTGGACCATGTGGCTTCCGGCACTTTGGAGTCTGCAAAAACGAGCAGTCTAGTGTTTGGATATTCATGACGAAAAGACTCCATAGTCGTGCAGTGTACGATATACTTACTAATATCACTACTGGGAGGTATTTACAGGCCTCCAATAATAATATCACTACACTTACATCTAACTAAGACAAAAAGTTGCTCAACTGAAGGGTTATCATGGTTAATTAAATACGAGTTCTAGTTTGCACGGACCACAACTAATACGCCTCCACCCCGTTTCTTTATGAACACCATAATGAGAATTCAATACAGCTCTCTTAAAAGTATTCAATTTAATCTTCATGCCTCCCACGTTCTAACAGTAGGTATTTAATGGAATGTACCTAGTATGTCAATTTATGGCACCTTTCACTAAAACATTGTTATCAACCCTATTGGTGCTTAAGAAATCATGGTTTTTGGGATTAGACCGTGTCAAATTGGAATTACTATCCGACGTTTCGCCTTCGATTGCACAAGGCATCTTCAGGGCTCTTTACTCCACGAGATCTGAACACTGAATGAGCTCGAAGAGATTCAGGCGGGCTTTTATACCCGACTTGTACATACATATCTAAACCAGTGCTTCGGTTTTAGTGGAGCGGATGTTAGAGCAATATCCTCAAAGGCTTCCATAAAGATATTCGCTACCACGGGTGATAGAGGAGAACCCATAGCTGCCCCTGAAGTTTGCGCCTCGTGCAATCGAAGGCGAAACGTCGGATAGTAATTCCAATTTGACACGGTCTAATCCCAAGAACCATGATTTCTTAATTGACCAAAGCCGTGAAAGCTTCCGTTCTACGTTAGCTAACCTCTATAGGGAGGAAACCAAGAAGGATGCCAAAACTTTTGGCTATCTCCGGAATAGCAAGAAGAAGTTACTCTGCCAGTTGGCCTTTCTCCTTAGATGCCGAGATGAAGATGTAGTACCGAAATCGCTACAAGTGAGACATCATATTACTTCTAAAACTGCTAAGAATATTTATAAGCGTGTTAGCAATGCATTAGTTAGAGAAAGGATTAATGCAACACGTCGTGATTTAGATACAAATGCCCGAAAATATTGGAAATTCATCTGAAATTAGCTTCTAGACTAGCAAGAATTACATTTACAACTTTGGACAACATTACCAACGCACAGGCAGAAAAAATTCATCAAGAAGTTACAATTTAGCTACAAAAGAAGTTTGAAGCCCTCCTGAACAGAAAAAATCCAGTGAAACTTCCGCAGAACTTTCCGTCCTTTCCAAGGGCCAAAACTTCGCAATAGCACCAAGTAGCATTCCGGTAGAAGACATAGTATCTTCTGTTGAAGCAGTAATCAGAAGATTACCAGTGGAACAAGCCGATGAAGTCAGATATGAGACAGCGAAGATCATTAAAAACTCAAAACCATCGAAGTCGAACCTCTCCGCAGCCGAAAAAACAGCAATGAAGACCTTAAACGAAGACGCAAACATTCTGATACTTCCAGCAGATAAAGGCAACGCCACAGTCGTCATGGACAGAACAGAATATGTGGAAAAGGTTACTCAACTTTTGGACAACAACACCTATAAGGTTATGCAGGCAGACCCCACAAGTAGAATAGAAAGACGCATTACCAATTTGATCAACACATCCAGTTTATCACCAGCGGAGAAAAAATCATTAAAACCAAGCAGCTCCAAGATTTCCAGGTTCTACGGTCTTCTGAAGATACACAAGCACAACGTACCACTTCGACCGATCGTCAGTGCAATAGACTCGCCCATATACAAACTAGGTAAATATCTTTCAAATTTTCTTAATCCATTTACTGGAAAAACAGATTCTTTTATTAAAAACTCTGCACATTTCGTGGAAAAACTTAAGACAATCCAGTTGGATCCCGAATATATTTTGGTCAGTTTCGATGTAGAATCACTTTACATAAATGTTCCTGTCAACGACTCAATTTCCATTATATCAGACATACTGGATAATAATAATCTTGATAAGAACTTAATAGACCTAGTGGAAGCTTGTCTTACATCTACTTATTTCATTTTTCAGGAGAATGATAAAGAGCCACCATTAGGTAGTGTTGTTCTTCCCTACATACATGGCACTACAGACAAAATAGGAAGATTTCTTCGGCGGTCCAATACGTACAATCTTCAATACACATAAGAAGATTGGACAATGCTTGCGATCCCCGAAAGATCTTGTACCTTTCCAAACAGAAGGAGTATATAAAATTCCTTGCTCCTGTGGAGAAGTATATGTGGGAGAAACAGGATGCTCAATATCAACTAGACTTAAGGAACATGAACGATGTATTAAAAAGAAACAAATTGTTCAATTTGCTGTAGCTGAACACCAGCATAACACTGGCCATTTCATAAATGTAAAGGAAACCAGGGTTCTAGCATCGGTTTCAGGTTTTTATAAACGAAAAGTTAGAGAATCTATTGAAATATTTAATTAAACATACAAAAAATTTCAATAGACACGGGTTACGGTCTACATCACACGTGGAAACCGATCTTAACACAGGATCACGGTTTGGCGAACACAAGTCGGGTATAAAAGCCCGCCTGAATCTCTTCGAGCTCATTCAGTGTTCAGATCTCGTGGAGTAAAGATCCCTAAAGATGCCTCGTGCAATTGAAGGCGAAACGTCGGATAGTAATTCCAATTTGACACGGTCTAATCCCAAGAACCATGATTTCTTAATTGACCAAAGCCGTGAAAGCTTCCGTTCTATCCTATTGTTGCTTATTTTTACTATGCTTGGAATTCCCGTCGTCCCGTGAGATCTTACTCACAATTCTCATTTTTTTTATCAATTTCACAATATAATAATAACGCTGACGTTGATTAAGATCATTTTTCAGCTTGATGTTATAACCATTAATTTTATTTTTTATTCTGTTTATAACTGATTCTGTATTTGTGAAGGCTACTTTCAATGGTGTCGGTGTCTCTGGTTTATTGTCACTGACTTTTTTTTCTTAGTTTATTTCTTTCTACCCTTCTGCCTTTATACTATTTTTTTTTAAGTGAATAGTAGAGATGTTTAAAATTTTTTAAAAATCTGTCACAAGCTTTTCAGAAATATATAATCGAAATATATTATGGTAATCGCACATTGATTACTAAAAAAACCAGGTTGATAATTAAAGACCTACCTCTTGAAAGAATTGATTCATGAATTCGCCATCTCGCCCTTCCACAGTGACGGCGACGTCATCAGTTCCCACATCGTCATCATCGCTTTGAGCCTAAGTAAAGAAAAGAATTTTATTCAATAGGTCACAAATTATAAAAGAAAAATATGTTAACTAACAAAAACAAAATAGTTGCATTGAACCAAAGACCTGTTATACTTCGAATAGACAGTCCATCAGGTACAAATAAATTAATTTTCCATGAATCCCAACTACACATAAATAAATCTCTCCATGGGTCCCAATTATAAAGAATACAATACAAACATAGAATCCATGTAAGGGTAATTTTATTTTACATTGGA
Organism: Kuschelorhynchus macadamiae; assembly: GCA_030620095.1. NCBI lineage: Eukaryota > Metazoa > Arthropoda > Insecta > Coleoptera > Curculionidae > Kuschelorhynchus > Kuschelorhynchus macadamiae. The sequence continues at coordinate 188,308 of JAUTXW010004650.1, read as the reverse complement.
TGGGTTGTCTACTCGGAGTATAATACGTCTTTGCCTCAACTCCCCTTTTGAAAACTGTACAGGGTCTTCCAATGAGGAGGAAAAACTGTTTTTTTTTACTTCCCCCGTATTTCTCAAGAAATTGAAATAGCCAATCGATGTATTTTACCTCGGAGAATTCAAAAATCGTAACAAAAAAACAATTGAATGAGAAACAAAAGACTTACGCCAAGGATGTTGCGTTTTTTAAACGGAACACCCTATATTATTACATTTGTGAATACTATGGTTAATTCTAAGTGTTTTTTAAAATAAGGGTACTATAACATTATATATTAACATCAATAAATCAAAAACAGTTGAAGATAGACATATAGTACATATGTCTATCTTAAACTGTTTTTGATTTATTGATGTTTGAAAATTGACATTTTTGCTTCTTTGAGCCGTCATAGCACCTGAACGGTTGGACCTAGAGCAAAAAAACTTTCACATTCCTATCTTAGTTTTTGATAAGCTATCTTATTATGCCAGTCAAACAAAAAAACGGAAATTATTTTGCTACCTATTTAATTGAATGTATTCATATGAAATGTAGGTGATGCAGGTATATGCAAAATAATTTCCGTTTTTTTGTTAGACTAGCATCATAAGATAGCTTATCAAAAACTAAGATATGCACTTTTAAATACCCCAAGTATCGATTGGAAATTCGGTTGGCGATGCTATCTTAAATCTTTAAATTTTAATTAAAAATAAATAATTTGTATTCTTGAAAATCCTTTAGATACTCATTTTTTTAGCCATGTTGACCAAATACCCCCAGACACTCATTTGTAGTAGAATCTGTCCGAATGATAAACTGCATCTAACCTGTTGATTTTTAAAATATTTAATGAAAATTAATTTTATGCAATCTTAAATACCCCTAGATATTATTCATTCTGAATAAATGACAAAAATTCGTCTGTTATGTTGGAGCTACTTTTTGCAATTTTTAATTGTCGACTACAAATTCATAATTTTCATTAGTACATAACCCCAGACACTCATTTACAACACACAGGGGCACCCTTCAAACTTTTGCAGGGTATCAGTTATTATTGAAGAGAGATGCTGTTTTCGCGGCACCGTCCTAGTTTTTCGTTAGACAAAAAATGCCGTAAATGAGATTGGCATGGGCTTCTTCGTTTTTGAAATACAGGGCGAAATTGAAAATTTGCACTTCCCAAGTACCCTTTATATCTTAGTTATAATACAAGCTAATGAAAAAGTAAACACGGATTATAGAGTTTTTTATAAAGAATGTAATGGCGTAGCTAGTTTTTTATAGGTCCCTCAAATATTGAGTCACAGACCAAACATGTGTTATTATTTATTTATTTAACGGTATCAACAGCAGTCAAGCTAATTACAAATACCTTAAAATACATATGAAATATAGTATTCAATTAAATTATGGTTAATCGTGAACATGAGTAGCGAAGAGTTTCTGTTCTATGATATCATTAAACCTACTTAAACTTATACTGTCTAAATCTAAGTCACTAACATACATGTCTATACACATCATTATTATACACAATCTAAAAACAGGCGAATTCTTGTAGATGTTAATTCTTTGAGAAGTCCAAATAAAATGTAACAATATGCCTCGCACTAGGTCTATTAATTAGAAATGGAAGTTGAGACTGTATATATTTTTAATGCAACATCCTGTATATTTTAAAGCAGCTAAAAGCACATCCTTTCACGATTTTCAAAAATATATAACACTTAATAATTATATTAAATAATAAGCCCATAATTTGGAATTATTATCGAAATAATAATAATTTTACACGTTGGCTATGGTCATAATACTGAATATTTTTAAAATTTTAGAAAGTTTACCAAAAATGTATGATTTGCATTGGTAAATGCGTCGGATACTCATTTTTCAGTCTAATCTGCACAAATGAAAAAATGCTCTTGCAATATCGACCCCGCCATTTCGAATTTCTAAATGTAATCTAAAAATAATCATAATTGCCTGTTATATTAGAGCCGCCATATTAAATGTTCTGCATACGAAAGTGTCAAAGACTATTGTCTAGCTGTTGTGATGCTTGAAGTTGAATCGAATATACATAAGTGGGTAAAAAATTCAATTCAAAATTTAGACCAAACACACAGAGAAGTACAGCTAATAAATAGGTAGTAAAATTATGTATCATATAATATATAAACAGCTTTATACCATTTTTACTAAGAAATGAAAAATATGATTATTTTAAATATAATTAATTTTTATTTTTTAAAAACAATTGGAAAGTAAAAAATAATAGCCACCTAATTTTTTTCTTGCACTAGTGCATGTAAGAACAAAAAAATGTTTATTAAAAATTAATTTGATATACCTAATACAAACAACTACATGCCTAATTTTGACTAAACATAAAATTAAATATAAAAGTCTTCCATATTTTTTCTATCTGGCGCGCAATATATCAAAATTATTCAAATTAGGCTGTCACTAAGAACCTTATACCTAAAAATCTTTCTTTCTTTCTTTCTTCCTCAATATGGCAGCTGCCACTTTTTTGCTTTCAGCGCCATTCTCCAGCCCTATACGGTAGGATGCCCGGGTAGCGAGCTCTAAGCTCCCGAAACACCCCGAATCTTTCAATTATCTTTTTAATTTTTGAAATACATCTTGGCTTCCACTAGATGCCTCTTGAGAGTACTGCCGGTTTCACGAGAACATGTGGAACCACTTATGTTAATAACACAGAGGTCTGCCTTCGACGAGACGAACCTGAAGGCTCTCTACCTAAAAATTATGTTTTGACAAACATTACTTCCCTGTATATATAGCTTTATAGTATCACTTTCTTTTTATTATTATTTTTTATTTATATAAAAAAAACGCTGGTTCTTGGTTCCAAGCCATTTGCTTACAGTCGTTTTGTTCGAAGCCCGATTCATATCGGTGTATTTAAAATGTAGGTATATTTTGAAAAAATATCAACGACACTAACGTCCAGTAACTATGTGTACTAAGAATATGATTCGAATCGAGAATTCCCTTTTCTTCATGGACGTCAACAAATCTGTATTAACTATAGATTTCTGAAAAGGCCTTAAACTCTGGACTACTTGCAGCATTATTTCTTAAATGAGAAAAGTGATTACAAACAGTGGCAATTACATGCTGATATATTTATTTATTTATTTTTGTTATAAACGGACAAGTCCAATTACAAATATAAAACTTAAAAAGAGAAACGTAAAAATGTTCATACAAAAGAATGTATGATTGCATTAAACAAGCTATTCCGAAAAAATTTCATTTCAAGGGCAAAAACAGTCACCAAAAATTTCCATCTTTCTTTACATCTGAACTTATTAAAAAAATTAAATATAAAAATCAATTACATAAACGGATAAAAAGTGGCAAGACGAGTTCTGCAACTGTTTATAAATAAAAACATTTAAGATTTGAAATTAAAAAACAAATAAAATGTTAACCTAAGGTATATAATGAAAATAATCTTTGTACAGTTCCAAAATTTTTTGGTCATTTGTAAATTTAATTGTAATTGTTGACGTTTGTTCGCGTATTTGTCGTGGAGGAGAGGGAATTTGTGGAAGCCACCATCTGTGACTTTTCTAAGGCCTTCGATTGTGTCTCCCATGACATTTTGGTTAAGAAACTTGAATTTTACAGTTTGGGAAGGAGCAGCTGTCAGTTGATTCGGAGTTACATTGCAGATAGAAGACAAGACAGCTAACCTGTTTTCGGGGTGTACTCTCTAGTGAGAGATCTATGTTACATGGAGTTCCCCAGGGATCCATTCTGAGACCCTCAGCTGTCAGATCACACTGTATGTAGATGATACCAGTTTCTAAATACGGTCTAAAGACCTTGATATGCTAAATGAGAAAATGCATGAATGCTCTGAATGTGTAGGTGACTGGTTCACGGCGAACAGGCTTAATTTGAATAGGACATTAGGAATGGTGTCAGTACTGCTGCTCCAGAACAGATAAAATTTCTGGGCATAGCTTTAGACACCAAATTAACTTTTGAATGCATGTGAATAATATTTCTAAGATTGCCTCCAGAGTATTTGTACTGAGAAATCTATCAAGAATTGTTGATAGGAAGGTTTGCTTGATGTCTTGTCATGCGCTTGTGCCTAACTCCTGTGTTTATCGTTTGCTTGCTTGGGGACATCGAGCTCATGCCCCTAGAGTGCAGTGAACAGGAAGATATTGAAAAACTTACGATTAAAACTAGAAGAAAGCGAAGAACTAAGTAAAAAGTGGACTATGATTTCAGTGCCTATTGTGTTATAAAATAAGATCAATATATTGGAAACATCTAAACAAAATTCAACGATTCAACATCTTTCTTATTGGACAAGGACTGGGACAGTGGATTAAGTGAAAGCATAGGTAATTCTGAACATTTTATAAGAACTTCTAATGGCTTTAGCTTAGTGCACCTAAATATCCAAAGCATTAAAAAAACTTTGATAATTTGGTCATGTATTTCGAGTCATTAGAATAGAATAGAATAGAAAAACATTTATTATGCAATATACAAAAATAATTACATAAAAGGTAGCATTCGCAGGGCGTTCTTCCATGATACCTAAAAATAAAGTAACTTAACTATAAAAACATTAATATCCATTACAAAAATCCAAACATTTCAAAGGTAATTTACTACACTGTTAGGACATTAAATTCAGTAACTCATTCTTTTATTTGGTCTTAAAGGTTTTAATAGCGTTTTGAGTAATTTAATTAAATACAGGTGAGTTAAGCAATTGTATCACCCGAAAAGCAAATGAGTTTCTAAATTTAGAAGTGCGATGTTGGCGTAGATTAAATCTAATACCATTTCTTAGGTTTAGATGTGAATTTCCTGTCTTGCTACAATATATTTCCATAGATAAATCGAACATTTTATTTTATAAAGTTTGTACACAAATACACCAAATTTTATTTATTTATTTAATTCACAGTATATACAGCAAATGCCACTTATAATACTGCTCTTAACTATTAAAGACTACAAATTAAGGATTTTATATAAACAAGATTTAAGTTTAACTAGGACAGAGCCTGGGCTTCAAAAAGCCTTTTTTCTATTCTTTGCGAGAATTGCCTCAAACTGGTAGTATCCATATCTAGATCACTTGCATATTTATTATATAGGTCACACATTCGATATACAGGGGAAGTTTTATATAAATTAGTTCTGGGAAAGTCTAAGTAAAATGTTTTCTTGTTTCTAGTATTTCCGATATTTATCGAGAAGGAAAGTTGTGACAATACCTCTGGATCATCCACTTGACCATTGAGGATTTTAAACAAGTATATCAAACATATTTTGTTTCTTCTATTTTCAAGAGAAAGTCGGTTAAAAATGTGCAATAATTGCAAATGATTATATCCTTGATTAGGATAATAACCAAATTTTTTCAAAAACATATATTTTAAGAATTTACGTTGAACACGCTCAATGGTTTTAATCCATATTTCATATTGTGGTGCCCAGATTACACTTGCATACTCCAGTTTGGGCAAGACAAGAGAGTCGAATATCCTAAGACAAACATCAACACTAAATGTTTTTGTTGATCTGATAATGAACCCCATTGTTTTGTGAGCATCATTGATTTTGGATACAATATGATCCATAAAACTCAATGCACTGTCAAGCAATACTCCCAAGTCTTTATGACTTCCAACTTGCTTCAATAAATTTCCATCAATTTTATACTCAGGGTCAATGGTATTCTTTTTAAGTGAAACTGACATAGACACACATTTTTTGGTATTTAAAACAAAACCATTTTCAACACACCATTTACACACTTCATTCATATCTTCTTGCAGGCACACACAATCATCCATAGTTAAGATTTCCAAAAACAGTTTAAAATCATCTGCAAAAATCAGGCACTTTGCGTTTTTGACAGCCTGGCATATACCATTAATAGCAATAATGAACAATAGCAGTCCCAAATTGGAACCTTGGGGTACCCCAGAGTTACTTACATACATATTTGATTTTGCACTCCTGATCTCTACATACTGTTGCCTGTCAGACAAATAATATAGTATGATGTCCACCAAATTACCTAGTGCGTGCATATTCTTTAATGACGAAATAATTATGCTATGTTTTATCTTATCGAATGCCTTCTCCATGTCAGTGAAGATGACATCAACCTGGGATTTTCTATTAATTGCTTCATGCAAATATTGTACAAAAGTAACGAGATTTGTTAATGTTGATTTTTTTGGAAGAAACCCATTTTGGTGTGAAGATATAAAATTTTTTGTTTCATTATAAATTCTATCAAATAATATGATTTCAAACAATTGAGATATTGCATTTACTATACTTATTGGACGATAATTGCTTATGTCCTGACGAGCACCACTTTTGAACACTGGTACTACCTTACTCGTCTTCCAGATGCTCGGAAACTTAGATGTTGACATACTTAGATGAAAAATGAATAGTAAAGGTAACATTATTTACATCACCACATCCCTTAATGACATATCCAGGAAGGCCGTCCGGTCCAATGGCTTTATTACCCTTTAATTTTTTAATTGCCGCTCGTACTTCGTTTTCAGAAATCGGCTGGTCACAGAAATATACTTTAAGGGGGTTCTCATTCTGCACCATATCTTCTTTAGGAGAAAAAACAGAACTAAAGAATAAAGAAAATCCATCAGCTACATTCTTAGTACCCTTGAATGATTCCTCCTTGTATGTTACTTCACATGGAATGTCATCATAACTTTTTTGTGATTTGACATAAGACCAAAAACCTTTTGGATTTTCATACAGACTCCATTCTAGTCATGTAAACAGTATACGCATTATTAATTTTTTGTTTTATAATCTTTCTTGTTTTTTTATACTTATCAAACCAATAAGCCGACTTTGATTTTTTATATTTTTTATAATAATTTTCCTTTACTTTTATTAACTTTATTATCTCCCTATTATACCAGACAGGAAAGGACCTTCCTACCTGTGTAGCAAGAGGAACGCACTCCCTAAATATTGTGTCAAGAATACTATAAAATTCATTAACAGCTTCATCAACATCTTTGCAGTTTTGTATAGACTGCCAATTTTGATTATTTAATAAAACATACATATAATGAACAATGGGTCACCATCAACATCAACTTTACAACCCTGTAGATGGGGGCTTACTATTATTAAATCTAAAAGGACATTGTTCACATTTTTTATAAAATTAATTTGCGTAAAATTAGTAAAAAATAAAAAGCTTTTAAAATCACATACACTTTCACTAGAGACGTCAGACACATAGTCACGCAGATTAAAATCACCTAAAATTATACAATTACAGTTTAACAGTTTGGACTCCACACAATGATAAAATTTTCTATATAAATCTAGCTTACTACCAGGTACGAAATAAACAACAATTACATAAACAATTTTTCTTTGGCCTAACGACAGTTTGATACATAAAGCTTCGAGATCTTTATTAAACATTTCATATTCTTGGACAACAAGACTCTTTTTTACAGCTAAGAGAACACCTCCACCCTGTTTCTTACCAGTTTGTTGGAAATCCCTATCTTTCCTAAACACTACCCTACCATTAACAAATTCAGAATTAAAAACCGAGTCATTTAGCCATGTTTCCGTAAATGCTATTATGTTAGTATCATTATTTAATATATTGCATTTTAGCTGATCAAGTTTTGTTTTTATACCCCTACAGTTCTGGTATGATATATCTAATACATAATTTAAGTTATCTCCGGTGGACTCTCTTCCAATGGAAAAGTTGACATATTGTCATCTATTATTACAGTAGATATATCACACATTAAGTTATTTACGTCATTTTTCTCAGTGGTCTGCAGTGTTGCTCCAGGCTCTGTATGCAACTCAAGTGCCTCTCCACTACACTGATCATGATTAGGTTCAGGAATATTTCCTGTTTTAATGTGTATTAAATTCTTTTGTATTCATGGTTTATTTATGACCCTGTGCAATAATCGAGAGACACTGTAGTTGTTACATCTCACAGTACTATCAGATACATCCAAAAAAGCTACATTATTTCTAACATATAAATCAACATGCCCTAAAAATTCGTTCATTTTTTTGTTAAAGTATGAGACCATTTTTGTATATTTTTCATTAATTGACTGACAAGATATAAATATTAAATTTGTATGGTCACATTTTTTGATTATAGCTTTAATTCTCTTAATTCTAGGATACCTTCCTTTTGCTAGATCATTATTGCCACACCCCACTATGATATAGTCATTCTCACCAAATAGAAGCATCACTCGATATGCATATTTAAGCAAGTTGTTTTGTACATAAGTGGGAGTGTTATGAGAAAATTTGTATACACAATAAACATAACGAATGCAAGCGTTTTGGGCCAGTTGAATCTTGTTACGAAATTCCAAGTTTAAATAATTGTAATAGACTATACAACAGTAATCAAATTGTGAAAGAATGAGTGATTCCACTAGTAAGAGTTTAACCTTTTCGGGTAGAATAAATTTAAACTGATACAAACTTTTTAATTTAAAGTATACAGAAGGTAGTTTTTTATTGATATGATATTCAAAGTTAAGGTTTGCGTCAAATGTGACGCCCAAATTTTTAACACATATTGCAGTGGGTAGAAGATCCTCACCAATATTTAACGAAACAAAGTTGTGCATGTTTACTTTATTTATAATCTGATTAGTGCCAATAACCGTATAGTTGCTTTTATTTGCATTAAGCAACATACCATGCCCAATGGACCACTCTAAAATAAATTTCAAATCGCAGTTAATCTGCTGAAAAGCTTGACAAGCATTTTCCGGTTCAAAACCAGCAACCAATTGTGTATCATCCGCGTAGAGATGGATGGAGCAGAAACGAACCTGCTTGGGCAGATCAGAAGTATATAAATTGAATAACAGGGACCAAGAATGCTTCCCTGAGGAACCCCCGTGCTGCAAAGTGACAGGCTTGGATCTGGCTCCATCCAACTCAACTATTTGCACACAGGATAGGTAACTGGCAAGCCATTGACACACTGGCTCGGAAAAACCACAATAACGTGCTTTAGCCACCAGCATAGAGTGATTAATTAAATCGAAGGACTTGCTGTAATCTAGGAGTATAAGACAGGAGGCCATACCTTTATCGATATTAGTTACAAGGTCTGTAGTGACCTTGGTGAGTGCGGTAGCAGTGCTGTGGTGCTTCCGGAAACCTGACTGAACTTCAGGCAGTAGGCCATTACTCAAAATATAGTCATTTGTCATATCAGTAACTAGCAATTCTAATATTTTAGCCAGGATTGGCAATAGACTGATGGGCCTTAGTTCAGATATTGACTCGATTTTGGAATTTTTGGGAATGGGTATAATTATAGATGTTTTCCAAGTTTCAGAAAACACTTCTTCCTGAAGGCACTGATTGAATAATCTGGCTATAATTGAAACTACATGTTCAAGACCAAAGAGAAGCATGACGTTAACTTATTCCATCGACGCCAATACTTTTAGATTTGATGCGAGAGAAAGCTTGGGGAACGTCATATTCAGATATGAAAAGAAAAGTTTCTATTATCTAGACTCTCTAGCCTATTAGTATTATACAAGAGCGGCCAACCTACTAACATCAGCAAATTGATTACTAATATCTTGTAGATTTTTTTAAATGATTAGGAATTTCAGAATTATTTTTTGAATGAACATTCCATGTATTAAGTCGAGACCAAAGCATTTTGGAGTTTTTGTTGGCTCTCTGAAGTTCAAATGACATATATGCCTTTTTTTCACTGCGTATTGCGAAAGAAAGGTAGTTTTTAATATCTATGTAGAAGTTTTTATGCTCAATGTTACGAGTATGTTTAAATCTATTAAATGCTTTTTTCTTTAATTGAATGATTTCTTTTATTGTGTTTGTAATGTACGGTTTATACTTCCGTTTTAATTTAACAGTTACGAAGGGTGCGTGTCTATCGAATACGTCGGTCAGTCGCTGATTAAGAGTTTGAAGTCTACAATCCAAGGTTCCCCGTTGCCAAGCATCATCATCGAAATTGAATCTTTGCATCTCAATGTCGAATTGTTGCTGATTAAAAGAGCGAAAGTCTCTATAGGATATTATTTTTGCGGTTTTTTTGGGTGTTTCAATTTCGATAGTAGAGTAAATAAGTCTGTGATCTGTGAGATTAAGCAAATCCTTAGTTCCCGAGTTTACCACATTAGCACTACTGTCTACACAAAGAATATCAATAAGGGTATATGTGCTTCTCGTTATTCTTGTTGGGTCGGTGATAGTTTGTTTTAGATTAAACATATGTAACAAAGATCTTAACTGATTGCTTTCTACCGTCTCACTTAGAAGATCAACATTCAGGTCACCCAAGAGAAGGGTATAATCAAAAGAAGGCAACTGGGAGGATAATATATTTTCAACACAAAATATGTTTCTAAAACTGACTGATGGAGGTTTGTAAAGCGCTCCCATTAAAACTCTTTTGTTTTTCAAAGACAATTCTATCCAAAGTTGTTCGACTTGACACATTCCATCACTTGCCGCGGAGATATCAATGACTTTACATTTAATACAGTCAGCCATATATACACCAACGCCCCCTCCCCTAGTAATTCTGTCACTACGAAAAAGCTGGTAACCAGAAACATGTAAAAGTGAATCTAGATAATCTGGGGATAACCACGTTTATGTAATTGCAAAAATATCAAATTTTTCAAACACAAGTAACGCCTTTATATCGGCAAATGATGGAATGAGGGATCTAATATTTATATGTGCAACACGGAGATTCATTGTCTAGACACAGATACTATTGGCCCATCAGTTTTGCCTGTGCTGGATCTAAAAAAGATATATTTTGCATGCTATTGGGAACAACAGTATCCCGAATATTAGATTCCAGATTTGAAAAATTTTGAGACACAACCGTGTCACCGCAGACTGGGACCTCAGATGCATCAGTTTGGCCCACCAAGGGACCATTCGCGTCACCATCCATATCCCCGAAACTCTCAGTGCCACCAAGAACAACCAAGTCTGGTGATGAGCAAAGGGAAGCAAAAGATAAAATCGCTTTTTTAATTGAGTTAGAAACCTTAAAACGACCCGTTTTGCTCAAATAAATACGATTTCTCATATAGTCCTTATCGATTAAGTTACTATTGTACAAGTCTAATAAATCTACGTTATCAATTGTACTACATTTCAATTTATCAATTATTTGCCTGAAACTATGATTGATTCTTCAAATATTATTTAAAATATTATTTGTTGATGATACGATATGATTGATATACTATATCTTATCAATGATTCTGTTAATGACTTGTAAACTGATATTAAAACTTTTTTACCAAGAATCTCTCTCAAAATGTAAAACTTATGAATTAACTGTCTAATATTTTTTGTAAGCTTTTGGACATGTGGACTCCATTTAAGGTTTTTATCAATAATAACTCCCAAGTACTTCATAGAGTCAACCTCACAGATTACAGAATCTAGATTTTCAATTTCAACACTATTAAAGTCAGGACGTCAACTGGATGTGAGACAGAAGGCAATATATTTTGTCTTAGATGCATTTAAAGTTAATTTGAAATAGTCCAACCAGTTTTTCATTTTATAAATACCATCAATAGTTGATTTTTTTATGTGAGCCCAGGTTTCACCTTCAAAGATAACAGCCATATCATCAGCATATGATATCACAATACCACATCACAATTCCACTTTAACCACCTGCTAATGGTGAGGTAACTCCCAAATACATCCAACACAGTCCCTCTCACTCCGTAAGTGTTTAGGACAGTCAAGAGCATATTGTGAGGCACTGTATCAAATGCCTTAGCGAGATCCAGGAAAGCTCAAAGACACTTCCTGTTTTTATCAAGATTGTCTGTTACATGTTTGGGTCAGTTCATACATAGCATTCTCAGTGGTCATACCATTTGTGAAACCATATTGGTTACTAGAAAGAATATTATTGCTGTCAAAGAAGTTTACAAGTCTGTCTTTAAGACATTTTTCAAAATTTTTTGTAAAATTATTAATTACGCTAATACGTCGAAAGTTACCAATGTTAGTTTTGTCACCAGTCTTAAAAATAGGTGTGACAACAGAAGTCTTAAATTGACTTGGTACTCTCCCCGTTTTAAAAATTAAATTTATATGAGCTAAAGGATTTATTATGTAGCGATGAAAAGATTTAATTATTTTGGTATTAATACTATACAGTCCAGAAGAGCAATTATTTTTTAATGAATTTATGTGTTTAATTATTTTATTTTTTGTAACTGGTTTTAAAAACACACAAACAACAAACACACATTAATTTGCGCCTTGGTTAAAGGATTTTTAATTTTATTATACATCTCAGTGCCAATATCAATATAAAATTTATTGCAAAAAATTGTCATCTGTTTTTTATTCAGAAAAGTTTCATTATTGTTTTTTATTTGAAGAATATCTTTAGTTTTTAATTTATTGTCATCTGTAGCTTCTGCAATAATTTTATAAATCTTTTTAAGGTTTTTACTGATATCTTCTATTTCTTTTTTGTAATAATCATAGTTGCATTTCTGAATTATTTTCTTAAGATGGTTTCAGTATGATTTATAATTATTATTATCTTCTTCAGTATAATTAACAATTTTTTTTTCATTTTATCTCTGCACTTTATAGAATGAATTATTCCATTGGTTATCCATGGCTTTAATTTAGTATATTACTTCACTCTCAACACCCCTTCACTTTTGGCTCGATCCATAGCATCCTGAAATATTTTATAAAAAATATGGACTGCTTTTTCAGCTTCGTTAGAATCTGTAATACTTGATCAGTTTTGATTTTTTAATGTTTGCTCAAAGGCTTCATAATTAATTTTAGAAACAGTATAGTACAGGTACAGGTACCGTTTAATATTTTCTTTATTTATATTAATCATGACTGGATAATGATCTATGATAGAACAAAAGAAGCATATCTCAGTGAAGTAGTCCTTAATTTTCTCCTAATAAATATACGATCTAAGCATAAACTGGTATCTACTGTTACTCTTGTAGGATTATTTATCGCCCTCACAAAACCAAAATGATGCAATACTGATATATAGGTATTAACCAAACTATTATCCTGATTACATATGTTTATATTTATATCACCCACAAAAATATCAATTTGACTGGATTCGCTTTCAGTAAAATATTCATCTAAATCTTCTATGAAATTTAAAATATTTCTCGAGGGTGTTTACTAGTAGACCAAAATATTCCGTAGACAGACGAAATGTTTCGATACATAATAATAAACAATAGTATCTAAGCAAGCATAAGAAATTATGTCATTTACCTTAAGTTTTTATAGACACATAGTAGTTGTACAAATACTTTCATCCTATCGGGACTCATGCGCCTATGCTAAGAGAAAAACATTAAACAATAAAAAGAATTGATTTCAAAATTTTAAAATTTGTCAATTTGTTTGACATGTAACCTAGATATGAAAAAAAATGATAGTTTGTAGCCATCTAGGTTACATGTCAAACAAACTGACAAATTTTAAAATCAATTCTTTTCTATTATTTAATGTTTTTCTCTTACGGACTGATGAGTCCTGGTAGGATGAAAGTATCTGTACAACTACTATGTGTCTATAAAAACTTAAGGTAAATGACATAATTTCTTATGCTTGCTTATATACTATTGTTTATTATTAAGTATCAAAACATCCTGTAGACAGACTAGTCACACGTTGAGGAGGTATGTAATTTTATTAAATATTTGCTTCAATTGAATGCTTTTACGTTAACAACACATAAAATATCCATTAAAATCGACTCCCAATATTTCACTTATTTTTAGAAGAATAATTGTGTTTAAATTGTTAAATGTAGTGTCAGTTTAAAGAGAAAAAATCCAGTTAACCGCTGATATAGTTTTCGCGATGAAAACTGTTATATTGTGACTAAAAACCAGCAATTATAAAACTAAATAAATTATAATGTTTAAAATCATCTAGGGCAAAAAAAACTGCACAAACTTTATTCTTATCTACAAAGTGATAGTGTATGTTCAGTAGTAATTTATTAACATATTCTTTTTTATATGTAAAGGCTTTCAAGAAATGCCTGTTCCTCTTTTTTTGGGCAATCCATTGAAAACAATAAATATAAAATAAACATTGAACAGTTTGACCAACCTTTAAGGGAATTCCCTTTTTTTTTGTTTTGTTGTTGTTATTATTTGTAGAGGAAAAGTTCACTGAAGTTTTAAATGTTGTAGAAAGTAGTTTTGATAGATAGGTTTTACTGCTGAATTGAGTTGGGGGTTAAGCCTTATTACTTTGGATTTAAAAACTGCAGGAAAACATCAGTAAATACATGCACTACTAATTTACAAGAGTGAATAGATTTTGAGTATAGAAAATGGTTGAATTGGAGACCCTTTTTAAGTTTTGCCCAAAAACAAAAAAGACTGAAAACTACTTTTGTATAGAGGGTGGCAATATTTTCACAAGAGTTGCACCGAACGGGAAGGAAATAATTTTTTAACTAATTGAGCGACCTAAAATTCTATGTTGAAAAAAGTGTAGTGACGAGTCGCGAGTAAATAAAATTAAGACTATTGATATGCTAAGAAAGAAGATTATAGATTTGAATAAGGATAGGGAAAGAGAGCCTGAGGAAATAAAGAATGAATACCAATTGCGACTACAAGACCTTAAAGCAGAGGTGGACAATCTCAATAAGACCATAAAAGAGAAGGATTAAATTAAAGAGAGACAAAAGAAGAACGAAAGATTTTACCGATGATGTATTGGAAACCGAAAATAGGTTTATGCAACAACTTAAAGAAAGAAGTGACCAAATCTCATATATGAATAAGGTAACTACTGATTTAACAGAAGAGAACTCGATCCTTCAGCAGAGGATAGCTACTATCACTCTGGATTTTGAGAATACAAAGAAAGAAATGACTGAACGGTATGCAATGAATAAAGGTATGATGGAAGCAATAAGAAGGCTTGAAAAAGATAATACTTTCCATAATAAAGAGATTTTAAAGTTACGAGATGAATTGCGCAATAGCAATGGTGTTTTTTTACGAGAAGAAACTGATTACAGCACCACTAATATACAAAGGAAAAATAGTTACGTTGAGAGCAAAAAAAATCATCCACTCAATAATAATAATAAGTTTGTCCAAAGCAATGATATACCAAAAGACAACCCTAAAAATAACAATCAAGTTTTAATAATCGGCGACGTACAGAATGTAAAGGGATGTGCGTCTCTATTTAAAAAATTCAGTAAGAAAATTGATATTAATTGCCAGTTCAAAAAGAATATTTTGTTTAATGACATAGTGACTGAACCCTTAACTTATAGCAGACAGTTCACAAAAAATGATTACGTAATTGTATTTACTGGAAGTGAAAACGCGTTGAGGGGTATCTCGATTGAGCCTTCTGAGGTAAAAAAACTGTTACTTGTATCAGAGAGAACAAATTTGTTTGTGATTGGGCCCCATTAGCCTTGGAACGAAAGATGTTAAATGGTTTTATTTCTGAAAACAATAACACAGTTTTTAACTGCTTGTGTAAGGACATAAATAGTTCCATGTTTCCAACTTTGGACAGCTTTATGAAGGTGTATGAAAGATCTAAATACGCGGAGACGTCCTATAATTCTAAAATTCGCATATGTAAATTTATATGTTCATGTATATTTTATTCTAACTTACAGAGAAAAGATAATGTGAGTGAAGCCATTACAAAAAAATGTGCAAACTGACTCTAGCTGTGCTGCCGAAAATTCGGTGAAAAATGCTTTTTTAGAACTAATTTAAATATTGAATTTTCAGTGTTACTTCTGAATATACAATCTATAAGAAATAAAATTGATGAGTTACATTTGTTTATCGACAGTATTGGCTCTCCTAGTGTTCTGTGTGTTTACCCAACATTGGCTAAGAGAGGAAGAAAGAGTGTTTATTTCTCATTACTGTGTTGTGTCCAGTTACTCACGTAAGGATTTTATTCACGTCGGCACTATTCTGTTTGTTCATGAATCAATTTTAGATATGTACAGTTTTGTTGTATTAAATTATATGCTTGTCGAAAAAGAATTCGAGTTTTCCATTGTAAGATCTGTAAAGTTAAATGTATATATTATTTGTTTGTATAGACCACCTAGTAAAAATATAACTTTATTTATATCTAGATTACAGCTGCTCATTTCTATGCTTCCCGCAAAAGTTCGTACTATTTTAGCAGGCGATTTTAATGTAAATTTTTTAGAAATCTCGCATTTAAATGTCAACTTGTTGTGTAGTTTGCTTGATTGTTTTAATTTGCAAATGCATGTATATGAGCCTACTCGTATAAGTAATCAAATCAAATCAAATCATATATTACAAGATAGAAATACAATTTGTTTACTTAAAGTCAATCATAGTAAGTGCGACCTAGTACCACATGTTAAAAAAAAATGAAGCTTTGTTTATATTAAAAATACATGTTAAAAATATTTAAAACTACCTTAAAAATAAACATGGAACATATAATGACGTCACTACACGTTAAAATCATGTTCATGAAAGGTATCACACACGAAATCCTGTACCCTATAATAGGCTTTGCCAGTCAGAAAACCTTTGACACACCGTCTAAACTTCCCTATCTCAGATTCTCTTATGCCTTGGGGCAACTTATTGTAGAATGTTGGGGCATGGTGAAACGTAGCATTCCAAGACCTACTCAGGCGCAGGTACTCCACACGCAGGTTACTGTTATTTCTGGTGTCATAATCATGTCCATCCCGCACAACAGCATAACGCTGCAAGTTGTTTCTAGCATACATTAAGCAGTCAAAAATGTCTGTCCCTATAAACAGGCCTTCCTCAAAGCCCCCGAGTACTGCTTCATATAGCATTATAGCATCCACTGTGAATCTCCCTCTACGAAAACCAAAATGTTGCTTATTTAATATATTGTTTTTTTCAAAGTACTCAATTAATTGGTCCTTAAGCAGTTTTTCAAATATCTTCGATACAACCGGTATAAATGAGACTGGTCTATAATTGTTAATGTCCTCGGTGTTGCCTTTTTTAAATACAGGGATCGTCCTAGAAACCTTAAACTTACAAGGGTACAGACCTTCAGTAATGCATGTGTTAAAAAGTTTGGTTAGAGGCGCTATCAACACGTTCTTAAGATGTTTAAATAAGTTTATGTCTAGACCATAAATATCCTTGCTGTGTTTTGGCATTAGGCAACTGATAACATCTCTACAATTGATAACATTGTTAAAAGAGACCGTCCTACTGGGGCCCAAGAACTGCATATACTGGTCTGCCTCCAGAGTGGAAGCAGGCAGGTCTGCAAGTAAAGTATCTGCTGCGCCTGCAAAAAAATTGTTAAAGGTATCACAGTCAATCCCCACACTCACTTCCTCTCTAGCACCCTTTCGCACTGTATTTATGATGTCCCAAGCTGCCCTGGCTGTGTTGTTTTTGCCTCGATTATAGCCTTTCTGTATTCCTTCTGGCATGCTTTTACCTGTTCTGCCCTTTCAGGTATGCGAAAATTATGATAGAATTCCGTCAATAACCTAAGACTCTCTCTCATTTTATCGAACCTCTCATCAAACCACTCTCTGTTATTCTCACTCCCAGAATGATCTTTATTCCTTTTTTTTTTCATAGTTGGAAACGATAAGTCTCGAATATGTAAAAACGTTTTAAAAAATATCTTACTTTTTTCTTCAGCATTGGTGTTAGTTGAAAGAAAATTCCACGACTCTTGCTGCATCTTATACATTTTGGTCTTACCTTTCAGAGTTATTAGCTGGTATAAAAGTTCAGAATCTCTCCCATTAACTTGAGTCCTTTTTTATTATTTTAGAACTATCCAAAGGCTGAAAAATTTATAAATATATTATCAATACAGTTATTTATACGAGTGTTTTCAAAGATTTCCTGTGTGAAGCCTACTGAAATTATTAAATCTAAAAAATGTTTTCTACTTCCACAATCATCATTAAAATTGATGTTAAAATCTCCATTTATTACAGTATATTTATAAAGGTCAAAAATTTTTTATAATAGTTGGGACATTACATTTAAAAACATATCAAAACTGCCACTTGGCGGCCTATAAATGGTAACTACTACAAAGTCTAGCTTCTTTATTTCAACAGCGCTTATCTCACAATGCCTTTCTACAGAAAGCTCGGAAAATCCAAGAAGAGGGACAGCCGTAATTTCTAGTTTACATAGGATCATTGTACTGCCATGATTATGCTGTATTCTTGAGGAAGAGGACACAGTTCTGTAGTTCTCTATTGATAGCGCCTCTACCTCTTGAGTGTTGAGGCAGTGCTCACTAAAACAGAGGCAGTCATATTTTATCCTATTACTTTTCAGGAATGATTCCAGTTCTTCCACCTTATTTCTTAATGACCAAACATTAAGATGAAGTACACTCAAGCTCTTCTTACTAATAAAATCTTTATTATTGTTATTTCTAGGTACCCTGATCATTGCCTCTGTCTGTAGTTCGAGGACTGTTGGCGTTTGAGGTTCAGAAAATGGTTCACATTGATCCCTTCTGGCCACAATTGTGGATCCATGATATTTGCCACTTGATTCTTGGGTACCCCCAATTTAAAGCAGCTCACTTGCTTAAATTTTGTTTCCATTTTTTCACATATACACTCGTCACCCAGTTTATAGCTTTCCAAGAACTGAATTAGTTGATGTGCCTCCGTCTTTTTGGCAAGCCCTGAAACGAATATCCAGTATAATTGTTGAGCAACAGCTAGCAGCTCCGCTTTTTTATTTACACCTTTGATTGGCTCAGGTCTCGAGTTTTGGGGAGACTTGTTTGACCTGTTAAATCCTCGTCTCTTTTGCATTTGCCATTCTTCATTATTTTTTGTTTTCACCACTTTCGATTTGCTTCTTTTTTCCGTTGGAAATTTTTGCAGCATCATCCAATTCCAATTCCAATATATGTTTTTGGCACTGCACTTCGCAACTTGCCAGATTGCTCCCCGTCCGGAGCTTACTCGCTTTATCCGGCGACCCTCGGAGCGAGATACACTTTATTCCGGTTTGGGGACGTTATCGGTAGGATGTCCGGATGGCGAGCTCTGAGCTCCCGGTCACCCCGTGTATTTCAAAATCTTTAAATTTGACTTTATTTAAAAACTTTCTAATGCATCTTGGCTTCCACTAGATGCCCCTTGAGAGTACTACTGATCTCACGAGATAACCTTTTCTTTCAAGCTATCCCCTTACCCCTCCCACTCCCGCCACGTAGCGGCCGTTACGCTAATATTCTATGTAGAACTGCGGCAGACGAACGGGATAGAATGCAGGAACAACTAGGCCTCACACGTTCACAACGTATGCTCCCTTTCTAGCGGGGTCGTTAGTTTCCACTCTGAGCGGTTGAGTCTCCCGTTTCCCCCCGAAATAAAGCAGCAAAACCGAACACGTGGCACCACTTATGTTAACAACACACAGGTCTGCATTCGTCGAGACGAACCGGAAGACTGTGCAGCATCATCGATTTTTTTTGAATTCGACATTTTTGATAGAGAATTATGTCTTTGTGCTCCGTCAACGTCAACGACGTCAATTTCTTCTTTTCGAGTTTTTGGCCTATCATCATTAGCAACTTTGGTAAGGGAATTTTCAGAATTGTTGATTAGGATGTCGAAAACCGTGTCGTCTTCTTTTTCTTGCGGATTATCACGGTCCACAATACAACTTTGCTTTTGCTTCACGTCGGCGTCCGTGATTGATTAGTTAAACCACGAATTAGTTGATTGTACTGTCATAAACCCTGGTTTGTCTGACCTCGAAGCTATTTTGAGTAAATTTAAGATTTTAACGAAGTCTAAAAAAATGACAAATTATGGTAGATTATTTACTAGGGGAAATTATAGTAAGTTCTGCCAACTTATAGAAAGTGTTAAGCTTTGAATGCTGCGAATCCGTTAGAGGCCTTTCATAGTATTTTACTAAATAAATTTAATATTGCTTTTCCTCTTAAAAAAATTAAACATAAACAGAAGAAACCTTGGTTTACGAAAGGTCTGAAGGTATCAGCGAAAAATATGCGATCTCTACATACAATAAGAAAATTTTTTATTCATAGTTCTGTATTTATATTATTCTACAATTCTTATCGTAAAATTTATAGAGATACTATTAGAATCGCAAAAAATATGTATTTCTCTAATAGAATAAACAAGGCGAGCAATAGACAGAAAGAATGTTGGAAGATTGTTGGTGAATTGAATGGGAGTAATGTTGAGATGGTTGACTTTAGTATAAGCCCTTCTAAATTCGATTCATTTTATTGTTCAATAGCATCAAACATAACTAGATGTATATCTAAGAAACATGATGCATTTGCTTTTCTTAACAGAGTTTCAATGCAAGAAACGTTTTACTTCTATCCCAATCATATGAAATAAAAGAGATTTTTACAGAAATTAAAAATAAAAATGCTGCTGGATGGGATAAAATTTCTATTAAAATATTTTTAAAATAGTCAGATTCTGCATAAAATGCTCTAGTGAAAGCAATAAATTGGTCATTTTCTGAGGGAGTACTTCCTCATTGCCTCAAACTAGCAACGGTTATTCCTTTGATTAAGGGAGGCAACGCAGAGGAACCATCACATTTTAGTCGGGTTTCCTTGCTCCCAACATTAGCCAAAATTGTTGAGAGGCTTGTGAAAAAACGTATGCTTAATTTTTTGGTGAGAAATGATCGGCTCTCCGATGTTCAATTTGGATTTTTGGCTGGGAAGAACACAGGCGCTGCAATATTTTCTTTCCTTGAGAAGTTATACTTGAGAATGAATGATGGAGAGGCTGCTGCGGCAGTATTCTGTGATCTCACTAAAGCTTTCGACTGTGTAGATCATGGAATACTGCTGAGGAAACTTGAGATGTATGGTTTTAAGGGGAGATCTCATGAATGGTTCTCGTCATATTTATCTAGACTAAGTCAGAGCATTTTATTTAATAAGGAGCAATCAAGTTACTTAAACATGCGTGCGGGAGTTCCACAGGGATCTGTTTTGGGACCATTACTATTTTTGATTTATATATATGACTTGACAATGTTGGATATATCTGGAAACTTTACAGTATTTGCTGACGATACCACAATATTGTGGAACAATCATAATCTTAATTCTGATGAACTAGCGGACATTGTAAATAAAGGTTTAATTAAAATCAAAGAGTGGTTCGACGCCAACCATCTTACGATAAATGTGTCCAAAACAAATGTAGTAAATTTTAGATGTCAATTTAAAGAAATAGTGCTTGATAACTGGGCCATAGCAAAGACTGAGGTGAATAAATTTTTGGGAGTATATATTGATAAAAACCTTAAATTTGAACAGCACATTTTGCAACTATCAAAGAAGATCTCTAGGGGATGCTTTGGGGTTAGGACTGTATCTAGCAATTTAGGAGTGAATATGCCAAGAAATTTATACTATGCTCTTGTTGAATCGCACCTGCGCTATGGTGTGTGCTTCTGGGGTGCTTGTGCAGACTATTTGTTTAAAAGTGTTCATCTTACAAAAACGAGCCTTGAGATTTATGTGTCGCATGAAGCCTCGTGAGTCTTGTAAACCAGTATTTTTGACTCAAAAGATTCTCACGTTACCTTGCATATTTATATTGGAAACAGTTTGTTTGGTACATAAAAAGTTTAAGTCCGAAATATCAAGGGAGTCTTTGTACTCGACTCGGGGACTATGTACTACTGAAGTTAGTTGAACTAGTTGAAGTTTGAATTAATTTAAAGTTAAATATTTTTATTCAGTTGCGAAAAAGCTAAAAAAGATTTTTGTTTGTGAATCTAACAAAACAAATAATCTGAACACTTGCTAAGTCTTCATATTACAGAGATACAATTGAAAATTCCAGTAATGTGCAGCGAGAATCTTGGAAGATTGTAAATGAACTAAGGGGAAATGTGCCAAAAGTCATAAATACAAAATTATCAAGCAATGAATTAAATAAATTTTACTGCTCTATTGCATACAATTTGTCTACGAAAATCAATGCTACTATAGATCATAAAATTTGTTTTGAAAATACTAGTGTAACAGATTCTTTTTTTCTTGCTCCAACAGACATTTACGAATTGAAGAATATTTTTGCAGAAATTGTGAATAATAAAGCAGCAGGATAGGATGAAATTTCAATTAGATTATGTCTGAGGTTACCTGAATTAGTTTTGCAAGTATTGGTGGAAGTTATTAATGAATCATTTTGCTCTGGAACTTTTCCTTCCTGCTTAAAGATTGCTACAATTTTGCCATTTCTCAAGAACGGTAATATGGAGAGCCTATCAAATTACAGACCAGTAGCATTGCTCCCTATTCTGTCTAAGATTATCAGAAAAACTGTTAAGAGAGTAATTTCATACCTTGCCAGGCACAGCACTCCTAGTTCAGAACAGTTTGGCTTCCAATCATCAAAGGGAACATCTGACGCAGTTTTTGTATGGGGCTTAATGATGGTGGGATGGCTGCAGCAGTGTTCTGTGATCTCTCAAAAGCATTTGACTGTGTCAATCACGGGATACTGCTGCAGAAACTCCAATCATACGGTTTCAGAGAGACAGCTCTTAAGTCATTGGAATCATATCTCTCGGGTAGAGCTCAGTGTCTCGCTTAATGGGATGCCATCTGAACGAGGGAAAATGAGTTATGGTGTGTCTCAGGGATCTGTTCTGGGACCCATTTTATTTCTAATTTATGTAAATTTTTTTTTGATATTCATTTATTTCTGACCCGTAATCAGTAATGAATCACTGTTATTGGGGCCTTCAAAAAAATTTTTACATTAGGTACTCTTACTTATAACTTATACACTAACAACAATTATTTTGTGTTTATTAAATACCGTTTTAATTCATTCCACATTTTATTAAAGTTTCCTATATCAAATACATTCTTTGGTATCCTGTTCACAGTCTCAGTACTCCTAAATAATGGAGAGTCTTTGGCTTTTTTGGTCCTGGCATAATCATTTCGTGTATTTCCCTTGTTCCTAACGTCATAATTGTGGCAGTCCTTTACATGTTTAATTTTCAGATTATTCTTCAGTATTTCATTTTTAATAGTGTGTACTAGTTTGACTTGTTCCAGTGCTTTTAGTTTTTTGATGTTTAAGATTGATGTTTGTTCATACACCTGATGTGTTGCTGTATAATAGTCTAGTTGAAAAATTGATTTAATAGTTTTATTTTGTATGCGTTGCAACATATTTAAAAGATAGTTTGGAGCATTGCCCAACATGGTAATAGATACCTTGTGAGGTATATCAAGATCTCTATTTATACCACTTTCTAGTTCTTTAATGTCTCTTGCTGATGCTACAAGTAGTGTCATCTGGGAACATAAAATATCTTGTGTTTAGTCCCTTATACTTTAAATTCTGCACATATAATAAGTATTGTAGAGGCCCAAGTACAGAGCCCTGAGCAATACCCACATTCAGTTCAACTTTGTCACTAATACCATCATTTACTATATTGAAATGTTTTCTATTTTTGGAGTATGATTCCAGTAGACTATATGCAACACCTCGAATTCCCATTTTTTGAATCTTCTTTAAAAGTATATCAATATTGACTGAGTCAAAAGGTTTCTGTAGGTCTACAAAGACCACTATAACGTATTTATTTTTATCAATTTCAGAGCTAACATACTCAAGCCAGATCCACTGTTGCACCTAAAGTATTGCTTTGTTTCTAGAATCCATACTGGTACTGGTCGAAATTGAAGTTTACATTTATAAATTCTATTAGTCTCTGTTTTATGACGTTTTCCACTATTTTTGAGAAGGTATTTAGTATTGAGATTGGTCGGTGGTTACCGAGTTCGTCTGTAGGGCCTTTTTTGTGTATTGGCACAATTTTTACAGTTTTCAGTTCTTCTGGGAAAACGCCTCTTTTCGAAATTTGATTTGTAAGTGTCACTACTTTTGCGCCTACTATGTGAAACAACCTACTTATGTCTTCCTTTGTGATATTGTCTTCACCAGGCGAACAGAATTTTTAATCTCACTTAGTATATTTCTAATTTCTTTTATGTCTGTAGGTCTCACAAAAATGGATTCGGTACATTCTTCCTCTGGAAATTTTATTAGATTTTGTTTTTCAATTTTATCTGCCAATGCCTGGCCTACTTTTGAAAAATATGTATTGAACTCTTGAGAGATCTCATCTTGGTGTTCCAAAATTTGCCCTTCAACACTTTGTATTTTACTAATTTTATTTTTTCCCTTTTACTTCTGGAACACAGTTCATTTAAAACGTTCCAATCTTTTTTGAATCTTTGTCAGCTTCTTGGAATTTTCTTTGAGAATACTGTTTCTTTAATTCTTCTCTCATTTTATTTACTTCTTTTTTTTTCTTTTTAAATTCCTTTTCAGTGTATTCATTACCAAATTTTTTCCATCTGACATACAGTTTGTCCCTTTCCTTAATCCTTTGTATATACTCCCATGTCGCCCAGTAATTTTTATTAAGTATATTTACATAATATTCTTTTGTACATTATTTTTTTGTTTCGTTCATAATACGTCCAAGTTGTTCAAAACTAGTTACATCTTGAGCAAGGCTTGTTTCGACCCTTTCTATCCAGTTTTGTACATGGAGTTTGGTTCTTTTAGTTCTTTCCTTTTTATTTTTTTCCACCAATTTATTTACTTCTATATAAAATAGCTTATGGTCAGAGATGACATGGTCTTCTAGTTGAATATTACATGATACGTTCTTGTTTGTTATAACATGATCCAATATAGTGGCAATAGTCAAGCATATTCTTGTAGCGTTTTGTTTTTTTATTATGTTTTGGAAATGGAAACTATTTATTTCAGTATTATATTTATATTTCATTACAGTTTGTGTATCTACCAGCAAATCCAAATTTATATCTCCTATGATTACACAGAAAGATCTCTGGACTTCCATTATTTTATCAATTTGTTCTAAAAAGTTTGTTGTGTTGCTTTTTGGCGATCTGTAGATACTAATGATTGTATGATTTAGCTTTTGTAAACATACTGAGAGCATATTACAGTTATTCATATTTATATGGGACATATCATTACAAGTATAGTCTATATAATTTCTAATAAATAGGTCCTTTTTTTTATAACTTCAGGTCTTCTTCGTTTCTTATCCTAATAGATGGTTCCCCGACAGCTCTTCTAAGAAAAATTTTTCCATCCAGGCAGTAGGCGACTCCAAGATTGTTTGCTTTCCTAAATTGTCGAGTTTTTTTTAAATAATACCTGATTTATGTATGTTAAATCATCATTAAAGTATATATTTCTATTATTTCCTTGCAGGCCACACTCATTTATTTTTATTCCCTTCAGTTCTTTGACTTTTTTAAAAATATTTTTCTTTACTTCTGTATTCCTTAATTTCACCACTATTGGAGCATCCTCCTTTTTGTTTATTCTACAACTTTCCATGATACTGTCACTTTTCAGTTTCATACTTCCAAGAACTTTCTCTACGATTTTTTTGTATCTTGCTCACTCTTTCTAGGAACACCCACCAACACTAAATTGTTTTGTTTTTCTTTTTGTTTTTGCATATCAAGTTTTGTTTCCAATATTTCCATCCTTTGTTTTAACTTTGTATTTTCGTTTCTTAACCTTTTTATTGCAGCTATAACCTCTTCTGTCTGCTTTTTGGTCATCAAAGCTATCAAACATATGTTGTACCGATTTTGTAGGTTTGCCATGTCTTCATCAAATTTTCTTTTAATTGGGTTCAGGCCTTCTTTAAGCAATTCTTTTACAACGTTTTTTAACTTTTTTTCATCCATTTTTTCAAGTAATTCTTCCCTCTGTGTTTGTTTAACTTCTCCTTTATCTCGGGATCTACAACAGTTAACAATGACTTAACAAAATTAAATATAAATATTACAATGTTTGCAGATAACAGAACCATTTTATGGAATGATACCGACTCTGCTAGACTTAGTGATACTCTAAATAACGACATAATTTTAGTGAAACAGTGGTGTCACGCAAATCAATTAACACTCAATATTTCAAAGACTAGCATAATGAACTTTAGTTGCAAAATAAATTATGGATATTTGGAGGGCCTTGTGGTTAGTAACTTGTCGGAGAACAAATTCCTGGGTATTTACTTAGATAGTAAACTTAAATTTGAAACCCAATAAGCCAATTAAATTCTAAGTTAGCCTCTAATTGTTTTGCCCTTCGTGTTTTAGCTAGGGAATTGGATCCATGTATTGTGAGAAATAGCTACTTTGCATTGATAGAATCCCATCTTAGATATGGAGTATGTTTTTGTGAAGTGTGTTCAAGACAACTTTTTAGTAGTGTTTTCATTTTACAAAAGAGAGCCATCAGTTATATATATAGGTTAGGGTTAAGGGTTTCATTGACAAACACATAATGTTGTGCTACTTATACCATCGACTACTTTGGTAAGGAATTCCATTATCTTTAGCAGCAGAAAACTGTTTAATCATTTTCCATTAAATATAAAGGTCACTGAGTCAGAAAGAATATTCAGAAGGGAAGTTAAAAGACTGCTAATTGAGAAAGTATACTATGAGGTATCTGAATTTTTCAATGACAGATTTTAGTATTTTTCAGTTGCATCTCTTGTATTGGTGTGTGCTCTCTGCCTTTTCACTTAAAGTAAGCCTAGTCGTATAAGTATGTTTTTGTTTGTCTAAATACTTATATGTACTCTTTATTTGCTTTTAAGTATGTAGTATTTTAATTTTATTGCTCACTTTTTATTTTATTTATACCTTTTATATCCTGACTAGATGATGACAAATGACTTGTTTTTTTCTATTATTTAATGTATTTTCACTGTGCTGACAGGTTGTAGTTTTATTTTTATTTTTAGTTTTAT
Source organism: Kuschelorhynchus macadamiae (assembly GCA_030620095.1). NCBI lineage: Eukaryota > Metazoa > Arthropoda > Insecta > Coleoptera > Curculionidae > Kuschelorhynchus > Kuschelorhynchus macadamiae. The sequence goes on along the minus strand of JAUTXW010004650.1, from coordinate 161,296 downwards.
TTTTATTTGTATTTAATTTTTTTTTGTCAACTAGGTAAATATATGTAAATATTTTTATTGCATCATAGATTTTAAAAATTTCTTCCAGCTTTGCAATAAGTTTTACTTGCGACAATAAAGCTTTTTTGAGTTTGAGTTTATATCAGAGGATGGAAAGTGATGTTTGTACAAGTATTTTATGAATCTGTTCTGCACCCTTTCGAGTTGCTGAATATGGACAGCATAATAAGGAGACCAAATTACAGAACAGTATTCAAGGATGCTACGGACGAGACTATTGTACAGGCACAGAATTGCCTTTGTGTCATTAACGTACTTGGTATTTCGTTTAATAAATCCTAGAAGTCTATAGTTTTTCAGGATAATGCTGTCATGTGGAAGTTGAAGGGTAGTTTGCTGTCAAATATCAAACCCAGATCGTTAATAAGCCCAACACTCTCGATTGTTTCATTATTTATTTTGTAGCTATAAATCGACGGATTCGTGCATTTAAAGAATGTAGTTGATTTGCATTTAGATATGTTAATGTTCATAAAGTTGGAAGTGTACCAGGAAGCAGATTGTAAATCACTATTAGAACTAGCATTGACAGTGTTGAAAAATTCTAGATCATCAGCGTACAGCAAAACATGTGATGATCGAAAGCAGGACAAGACATCATTGAAAAATAAAACAAAGAGAATTGGTCTGATGTGTGAACCTTGAAAAAAAAATTGACCTTTTAGATATTCTCAATCTTGACCAAAAATGTACAGGTTTCCGAATCACTAGAAAAGTAAGAAAAAATTGGGGATATTAGTTTTCAGTTCTCAAGTAATTTAGTGTACTAATGTAGGTTGCTGTATTTATGTATGTACAGTGTGATCAGTGTATCTTGATAGCATTTGAAATGTTAATAACTTTTTTACTTTTATATTATCGAAGTGAACAAAAAAACCAATTGTAGGGTTACGTAAAACTTTTTTCTGGTTATTAGAAACACAAAAGACTATTAAATTTACAAGATATCACCTTAAGTTGTATTGTTTAAATCGGACACACCTCGGCACACACTCTATGCTATATTTCCCTCAAATGGGACTTTTTTTGCAGATTATAAATATAATATGTGGTTTGATAACTTTATCTTCAAAGACACCCGATCAATTTAAGAAAAACCATATGAGGCAGTGTATTAGAGAGAGACGGAAAACACTATTACATGGTGGAGTGGATGAAGAAAAAGGTATCAAACCATATATAATTATGATCTGCAAGAAGAGAGCCATTTAAAGGACATATAATAGGCAGGATGTCCCATTTGAAAAATATAATTTATAGTAATATCTTGTAAAATTGATAGTCCTTTTTTTTTCGTTTTTTACAAGCTTGTTAATTTGTTATGTTATTTTTTTAATAAGCATTTGAGCTCCCAAACTAATAATATAACAGACTTAATATTTGGACAGCACATATTTAAGATTTTCCCGTAAGAGACAATATTTTTGAAAGGGAGAGGGAAAACCTTGATTTCCTTAATTTAATGTATGAGTGCATTACATCACTTAATCTTGGAATGGTTTAAAAAATCCAGGTGTGAATTTAAAAGTTGATGATGAAGTTTATGAAACATCAGATTCAAAATATGACAGCACCACAAAATGTTAGACAAAAAATGCTTTGGCAATATGCTTACAACTTTAAAAAAATTTTAGGATTAAAAAACTTACTGCATAATATTAAAAATGCAATATTTTATTTGTTTCTAAATATCTCAAGAACATAATGGCTAGAATTCGCCTGCAGGTGCTATTAGGCTTTTAACGAAATTGTCTAAAACTTTCCATATTTAACCATTTTTCTATCTCTTGCAATAAGTGAGATCTGTTTTGTGATGTTACATCCTCTAAAAATGTGAAAATGCAAATTTTCAGAAGTCAAAATCTCAAAAACAAGTAAAGATACTACAAACAAATAGCTAGAATCTGGGACAAAGTTTAAAACCCAAAAGAAATTGGTGTTTTATTTAAAAAATAAAAGTTGATACCACACCTAAGTACCTTTTATAACAATATGTATATTTAAAAATATTTCTAAAATGTAACAAAAATAAGTAAAGTAAATAAGCATCCAAATGTGTATTCCTCGTTTTTTTTAACTGGCATGTTTTTTAATACAGAATTGTTTCTAGTTCAAAATTCCAGGTATTACTAATATTACTCTGTATTGTTATATTCGTTGTCAACTTGAACGAAATTGTGCCATCCAGAACCGGTATTTTAAAAATATGTGTTAGTGGTAGCAGAGATGTGAAAAGTGAAGTAAAATGCAGTGATTGTGGTATATTATATCATCCCGCATGTGCGGTAAGAGTTAAAGGGATCATGATTTTGGGATATAATAAATTAATTTGTCCCAAATGTAGAAAGGCAATAGAAGATAACGATAACCTCAAAACATTGCAAGAAAACGAGTTGCTAACAGCGCTTTTATTAGAAACCCGGGAAAAGAACGTTTTATTGCTGGAAAAAAATCGCATCGTTGGAGGAGAAAGTTGATATATTCAAAAAACAAGAAAACTTTAAAAACGACTGTTTTACTGAAAATAAACAACCCCGCCCACTCCGCTTCCATCCGCGAAAATTAACCTGCCGGCCATCTTTGACAGAAATCGATGTGATGCGCACGCTCAAGCGAATGTTACGAGGGAACCATCGAAAATACATCGATCGGAAAATCAAAAATTGTCAACTCAAAGCAGGGATATCATAACAAAACAACATGCCCAAGATGCCATCAACAACGCTGTCGCCTTATTGGAGAATAACAAGTGTCCAAATGGAAATTTATCTCTAAATAACGGCGATTTTACTGTGGAGAAAGCAAGACGTCGATCTTATCGAAATACCTTGGTTAGAGGAACTGCTAATCAATGAGAAAATGTTATCAACAACTTTAAAGCAGTACCAATTAAAAAATGGCTTTATGTGGGCAGAGCCGAAAAAAACGTGAAAAAAGAAGATGTTTTGGATTACATAAAGAGTAAAATTGTCAATTTAAGTGAAAACGATGTGCAAATCGATTTATTACCAACAAAAGGGCGATGTAATGCGTTTAAAGTAGGTATTACACCTACGTTTTTTGAAATTTTAAACAAACCAGATTTCTGGCCACTAGACATTGTTTTTAGACAATATGTTTTTAAAAGAGGCAATTTCAATGGAGAAAGAAATGGGAACACTGAAGAAAATTTTCGGGAAAATGCAGGAATAGGCAACAGCAGTTAAGGGAAATTGAAGTCTACTATCAAAATAGCAATGGTCTTAGAACAAAAATACGTGAATTGTGCAATAATGTTTCATGCTGTGATTATAATGTGATTATGTTAAGTGAAACTTCATTAACATCAGATTTTGGAGACTCTGAGCTGGGACTACACAATTATAATGTGTTTAGAAGAGACCGAGATGTAACTCAAACTGGTAAAAAGCGTAACGGAGGTGTTCTCATTGCAGTTTGAAAAGAACTTAGGGCTACAAAACTGCACACGGAAGATGAGTCTTCTGAGGAAATTTGGGTCCGAGTTCAGTTTGGTAACAATCACAGATTATTTAGCTGCTTCTATACCCCTCCCCAGTCACCGAGGGAGGCATATGAGAAACATTGTTACACCGTGGAGCAGATGGCTCAACAATACAACGAGCATATCTACATAGCAAGTGATTTCAATTTGCCTAGGCTGACTTGGTCTAACGATTCAGTAGGTTTATCTACACAAGGGTATACACCGGTCGCTGAGCCCTTGTTGGAGACATATCCTTTTATAAACTTTTTTCAAATGAACAATATTAAAAATGCAAATGATGTGATGTTGGATTTAGTTTTTAGTAACGATAATACGGTTTTGACTCAGTGTGCTAATCACATCTTGACTAAATTAGATATTCATCATCCGCTCTTTTAATGAAGATTTTGTGATTCTTGTACTTTGTTAGAATATGAAAATGTTATATACAACTTTAAGAAAACTAATTTTAAGGATATTCAATATGCGTTGTCTGAAACTGGATGGAATTTTATACTAAGTTCTCCTAAATTGGAATTTAACATCAACAATTTTTATGCAGTCCTGAACACATATTTTGATATGTATGTCCTAAAATTAAATTTAAGAGAAAATATACTTTTCCAATCTGGTTCGATAATGAACTTAAACACAATATTTTTCTTAAAAAACAAGCTCACAAGAAATATAAATTAACAAAATGTGAACATGATTATGATGTCTTTAGGTCACTCAGAAGGCTTTGTAAACAAAGTTATAAAATATATATACAAAAACAGAGGAGTACAATGACCCTCAGAATTTCTGGAAATACATTCAGAATAAAACTAGAAATAGAGATATTCCTTTGCTCATGACATTAACTAATCAGGTTGCCTCGGATGGAAATTCTATTGCGAATTTATTTGCAAAACATTTTAAATCTATTTACACCTCATCAGAAACACCGAATTTGCACTTTTATGATATCTGTACCCTTAATAATGTCATTTCATCTAAATCATTTTGAAATATATGAAAAATTGTGCCAGCTCATTATAAATAAGAGTTCGGGCCCAGACAGCATACCACCATATTTCTTACGAAGAAGAGGTCTCAAATTATCGACCAGTTGCCATTATGTCTCAAATTCCAAAGATCCTCGATTCTATTGTTTCTGACTTTCTAAATAACCAATTCAGGAACCTAATAACAACTAAACAACATGGTTTTATTAGCGGGAGGTCCATCAGTACTTGTTGGTTTACGAGAACACTTTGTCGAAGGCTTTGGAGGAGGGCTACACTGTCGATTCGGTATACACAGACTTCTCTAAGGCCTTTGACAGAGTTAATCTTGACATTTTATTTGAAAAACTAAAATATAACGGTCTTGATGGGAGATTTTTGAATTGGGTAATGTCCTACTTGTCTGGACGAAGGCAAATTGTAAAAGTTAACAACAGCTACTTTTCAGAGCCTTTTATGGTTACTTCAGGAGTTCCACAAGGTGCACACCTAGCTCCACTTCTGTTCAGTCTTTTCATAGGCGATGTCACCAATTGTTTTGATCATTGCAACATTCTTTTATATGCCAATGATTTAAAAATATTTAGAATTATCAACAGCAATGAAGCGGCAATTGAAATGCAGGGAGATCTTGACAGGTTTGGGGTTTGGTGCGATTGTAACATGATGTCACTGAACACAAAAAAATGTAAGTACATGCAATTTTCAAAGTATATGAATATGCCCATGAATCAGTACTTCTTAAGTGGTGAACCAATAGAAAGGGTTGACTTGGTGAGGGACTTGGGTATTTGTTTTGACAGTAAGTTGACATTTGTCGAACACATTCAAATATGTTGTAATAAAGCATTGAAATTGCTAGGTTTCATGAAAAGGCACACACAAGACTTCACCAATTTTAATGCCTTGAAAGGATTATATATCAGCATAGTACGACCTCATCTTGAAAATTGTAGTGTCGTATTTTTTGCATGTCATAGTCAATCGATCGAAAAAGTCCAAAACAAACTCCTTCGTTACATTGCTTTCAAACTTAAAATACCATCTGAAGAGGTGGACTATAACAATATTCGTTCGTTGCTGGAAATTGAGAAATTCAGTTGCAGAAGGATAAAGTCAGATGCAATCTTTGTTATCAAAATTATTAATGACTTGGTGTCATGTCCCGAAAATTAACAAACTTAAACTTTTACGTACCACCAAGGTTATTGAGACGGTCCAATATGTTTGAACTTGAACAACACAGAACACTGTACGGTCAAAATAATTCAACAAACAGAATGATGCGAAATGTAAACTTGATGGATGTTGACTTTTTTAATATGTCACTCCCTCAATTTAAAGGGGCAATGGCAAGACTGATTTCTCCACCAGTTTTTGATATCGCGCATTGACTAGTCAGTGTTATTTTTGAATTCATTTTCTTTCCTTTTAAAATTCTGTTTGTTATGATATGTATGTGTACTACAAACAAACAAACTAAGTATATATACAAGGTTCAGATGCTGACATTGATGGTAATTTTCTTTAAATATAATAATATAATACCATTTTTTATTACATGCTTAATTTTTTTAAGATCTTTCTTATAGCATCAGCTTTTAGTCTAAATAGAAGAAACAGTTTTTCTGGTGATAAAAAAAAATCAATAAATTCACCTTTACCAACAAGTTTCTTCGTACAGAATTCTCTTACGAGACCACACGGACGATCATACAGAACTGAGGTAGCAGTGCACAATTTCTGCTCTAAGTAGAATTAATTAGATTTTACAGCCTTTCTAAATCTCAATGGAAATGGGAAAACATGTTTTGTTTTTTTTGGGATCCTGAGACCCTAAAATGCAAAGATCTGCAAAAATCTCTGTGATTTTTTCACGATTACAATATTTCCCTTTTACGAGACCATAAGAAAGATCATACAAAACTAGGTAGGTGTACACAATTTCTGCTCTAAGTAGAATTATTTAGATTTTACAGCCCTTCTCAATATCAATTTATCATTTTTCAAATGTCAGTATCTCAAAAACAATTGAACTTAGGATTTTAAATATGTAGTGTCAAAAAGCGCAATGTAATAAAACAACATGTTTTAATATTTTTTCAGATATAATCTGAATTATTTGAATTTGTGAAAGACTTTAAAGACGCATGATTTAAATATGCGCTACACTTGTACAACGTACAACTTGTATCACTGAGATATCCACCAATCAATTTAATGATCCAAAATTTATAAGTCTTATTGATTTGATTACTTTTACTACTTTATAGATATTACTTATATATTTGTTTAAAGCTATTCTAAGTAAAATAAATATATTTTTATAATAATTTTTTGGAATCTTAGTCTTATTATTTCAATTTTTTCACTTCAAATGTATGTCTTAAATCTACCTGATATTTTTTTTTCTTTCACCGCCCTCTCTATTTTTGGGGCCTTACTTGGTTCCCTCAAAAACAAAAGTGTATGCCCCTGGGCATTACCATATAAGTGCCATAGGTATACCAGTCAGTTTACCATGCCAAAGATATTTATAACAGGAAAAAATATTAATATAGTTCCCTAATATTTGACCTAATATTACAACAGTTTCAACTACATGTATGCATCTTTTATTTTAGGGATGATGTTAACAAAGGCCATACATATTCAACCAATTTTGCAGAGAAGCATGATAATGATGTTGAGAGTTTAAAGTTGAGATGAGTCTCCAGTGAGGTCTCCAGGGATATCTTTGTGAGTATAAATTAAGGGATCTTTGATTAATTCTAACATACCATTTCAGTAAAACATTTGTAAATATCACATATTTATAAAAGTATTCCTAATACAATGTGCCAAAATGAATTACGAAAAAATCTTTTGAAGGTTTAGATAATTCAAGTGGCTACTAAAACCCTGACAAAAGGTTATATTACAATAAAAAAAAAAAGAATAGTGAGGACATGCACGAGTGGTGTTTGCCCTAACAAGCTTTGTTAGAACAAACAATGCAAGGTAGCAAAATGTAAGGTGTTGGCTATAGAGACATTATTCCATAACTTTGGGCACTTGGTTGTGCTGTTTTATAACCACATTTTAAAAGTAAAAATTTGTCTTGGTATAGGCCGTTAAAATATGTGGGGTAAGGAAGGGGTTCACATGAAGAGAAATATAGTTTGATGTTGTGGAAAAAAAAATTCTAGCAACATATAAGAACTGTTTTGTGGAGAGTAGCCACTATATAATACACCATATATATATATATATATATATATATATATATATATATATATATATATATATATATATATATATATATATATATATATATATATTAACTTAAAACAATATACATTGTTCCTTAATTTTATGCCTATTTTTAAGTAGGTCATTCCTTGGCCTGTTTTATGAGAGTTCATATAAACATGTTTCATATAGTCTATGTTTTGTTTTGTCTTTGAGATACAGGCTGTCAAAGTAAAAAGAACTCATCTTTTATGGATATTTTAAATATATTTTACGCCGATTATGGTCAAGCATAGCAAGTTTGATTGGATGGCAAAGGGCTGAAAGTCTTAGGATTATAATTATCAATTTCAATGCCAACATAATTCATATTAAAGAAAATGTAAAGTATGCCACTGATTTATAAAAAGTTTTTATTTTTGTTTACTACAGTTTTTTTGAAACTCGCCTTTTTTGTTCTCTCTCTATAACATGGTTTTCATGTTAATTTTAACAAAAGTTGAATAGCTAGAAAAACTCGACAATCTTAAAGGGCCATCCTGTATATTTACTAGATCTCAATAATATTAGGTTTTTCATTTTGTAACTTACATCCAGTGTTAAGCTTGTTTTTGGTATGCGTTGGAGGGACTCGCGCAAGGCAGAAATGAAAGAAAAAAAGAAAAATTAAGTAAAATTATTAATTAAGTGAATTAATATTTCACACATTGATTGCAATAGCTAAACTTTGTTTTTAAACACCGATGCCTCAAGTACAATGCATTTCATAAAAGATTTACTTTAGACATTGGCTCCATAAGAATTACATGGACCATCATTAATTTTAGGCTGAAGGGAAGCAATATATGTATTGATTTAGAGAAAATGTGGCACATCTTCCTGTGTAACTATATTTTTGTATAGTCTGCATTTTTTTGTAAGCTTGCTTCATTTATATTTATACTTACACTATGTAATAGTAGTGGGAGGTACAACACAAAAGGCTATAGTTTCTACAATTTTTAAAAATATATTATATAGAGTATTAAGATTCTGGGGCAACTTAATATATTAAGACACCTGAATGGCAGGAATATATGTACTGAGTAGGCACATCTCTCTTTGCGAGGATGTTTTTGCATAGTGTGCATTTTCTGTTAGGCTTTGTTCATTTATACTTCTATATATAATACTCTGGTGTATTACATACTCCCTAATATTTTTAAATATATGAACATTTTTCTAGGTTACTTCAGAGGATATTATGTCTATAGAAAGAAATACAGTTTGGCAGTGGGATAATCCATTTTATAGAGAAATTAGAAAATACAGATTAACAGCTTTAGTATTTGGCACAGTATATAAAAGGCGACATAACACTTCCTGCTATAACCTGGTCAGTTCCATTATAAATCCAAGGCATTTTAAAACCGATTACACACTTTATGGAAAGCAAAAAGAGAGTGTTGCAAGGCAGAAATTTGCACAGTCAAGACCAAACACAAAAATCAAGGAACCTGACAATTTTATTCATGACGAATTTAACCACTTAGCTGCTACACCTGATGGTAAAACACTTTTTATTATAACTATTAAAATCCCAAAATTTTTTTTGTTTATTTAGACTTTTTACATATTAAGTACTTGACTGAACATTAAGTATAGTATAAAAAGAAATCACATTTTTTTTCATTATAAGGTAATATAATTATATTTTCAAAAGATAACCTTTAAATCCTATTAAAGCAAAATAAAATATTACTCTTATTTCCAATTTTTTTCTTTGTACCTATTGAAAATACACAAAATGTCGATTTTTTGTTTAAAACTCAATAACTAAGAATTTTAGGTCTAAGGTGTGGTACATCGATTATGTTTTCTTTCAAACAACTTGCTAAATTGTTTCTATTCTATTTTGAGGGTTCTGTAGCTTGTCCTAATAGTAGTTACAGTTTATAATTTACTGTTATATGTATGACAACAGTTGATAATAATTAAAATAAACATGTTCTTTTATATGCACGTTTCCCTCGTTTTTCTTTATTTGCTTGGGCCTTGCCTGAATCTAATGGAAAACACCTGCTAAGTTGAAATTATAAATAAGGTAATATAAATAATAAATAATAATCATTCTTTTCAGCTTATATAAATAATATTTAATTAATCTGGCTTTATTATTACATCGAGCCCTTCTCGCTAATGAAGCTAGTTTTTGCGTCTTTTTTTCGTACTAATTAGCATTAAAGAAAATTCATTCTATATTATTACTGTTAATAATAGGTCAAAAAATATATGTAAGATACTTTGCCTATTACCTTTGACTTTATATACTTATATACGACTGGGGTCGTTGGATACATAGAGACTGGAATTTTGGGCATATGCGAGTTTGGACTGAACTGATCAGATCAGACCCTCTCCTAGCAAGGAGAGATGCCATTATTCCGGTCTCAATTGCCTCTAAAAGGTTTTGTGTAATTGTTCCTGAGAGAGAACAATGGAGGGATTCCTCCCCATCCTTCCTCAAACCGGAGGGCCTTGTCTGGTTTACAGATGGCTCTCTAATGAAGGAGGGATCTGGGGCGGGAATTTATGGGGAGAGTCCCAGGGCAAGAATTAGTCTTGCTCTTGGACGGTATGCGACTGTATATCAGGCTGAGATTACAGCAATCTTGGACTGCGTACAGGAAAACCTTTCCAGAGGATACCACAACAAGCATATCTATATATGCTGTGATAGTCAAGCAGCGATTAAAGCTCTGTCTTCGAACAGAGTCAATTCGCTGCTAACACTTGAATGCAGGAGAGCCCTAGAGAGGCTGTGTGAGTCCAATAGGGTTAGCCTCATTTGGGTGCCTGGCCATCAGGGCATTGGGCAGAAGTCAACTTAGAACTATTACCGGGGTCCTAACTGGACACTGGCTAGTGAAATATTACCTGCATAAGATTGGACTCGACAACGATCCATACTGCAGGTTTTGTGCTGAGGTAGATGAAACTACTGAGCATCTAGTCTGTCGATGTGACGCTTTAGTCAACGCCAGACTGCTTTGCTTGGGTGACACCTACGTGGAACCCGAGCTTGTGGGACGTGCGCGACCAGAAAGGGTCCTTTCCTTTCTAAAAAGGAGTGGGCTCTTGGCCTGACACGCCTACTTGGGGGGATAGTACAATGGGCCCCAGTGAGCCTAAGTGCTGCCCTTGTCAGGCTCCCCATCTATGTCTATGTCTAAGGTTATTTGAAGAGAGTAAACACCATATTTTCACATAAACAAGGAAAAAACAAATTCAAGTTATTTTTTCTCTAGATACAAAGAAAACTCCATATCACAAGAAAACTGTTTATTGCTACGAATTGTACAAGCCAATAGACCATGTAATTGTGAATATCACCATCGATGAAGAAAGCAGAAGAGGAAAATATATTTTAATTTATAGATTTAGAAGTTTGTAATTGTTAGTAGAACTGTTTATACTTTACTTATACTATCAAAAATTCGAATATTTTTCCTGATTTTTGAAAATTCTAAAAAAATAATAATTGTCTAACTTAAAAAAAAAAGTGTTTTCTGTTAGTAACCACATCATAATATTTATTTCTTATACCTAAATATTGCATAAACAGTTTTTTGTTTTTTATACAATGGACTATTTTGCATACCCGATATAAAAATGATAAACTACATTTGAGGACATTTAAAGGCATGCAGGCAATTTTATAAACTTGTTTATTTTGAAATTAAATGTCCAGTTAGGTATACTTTACTAAATACCTATATGAAACATCAATTCGTTTTCTTTGCGTAGGGTCAAATAAATCTATATATTTCCATTTTTTAGAATAAAATAATTTTGAGATAAGAAATCCTTATCAAAATTTAATATTAGGCATAATTTTTTGCCACTAAGAATGATAATTTGATTGATTTTTTTATGTTACATGACAAAATAAGAATTCACTAAAGAAAAAGATAAAACTAAAATTTGTTACACGAACCCACCATAACTAACTCAGATATGACCTAAACAAACATTCCTCTTCCTTAATATACCACATAGTTCAAGAAAAAATCAATTTTTTCCCTTAAAATACAAATATTGTTTAAAAAATTATGTTTTTCCATTTGCCCAAATTTACTGATTACTTAGTTTTTCCAACATGATAGGTATTAAAATTTTCTAATGTTATTTAAAAGAAAAGCCATTGAATCTGATAAAAAAAAACGAAAGACCATGTGAGAGATTATAATTGTTTATTTATCAGACGTTATTGACAACATGCGATCGGAATTCCATTTTCTATGACGTCATTGCGCTCTCCCTTGCGGTAGAGGTTCAAACTTTGCCTGTTACCAACTGCAATTGCCAACCTAACCTATTCTCCGAAAAATATAATAAGAAAAATAAAGATTTTAGTAATTATCTTTGGTGATAGTTTTGAAAAAAACTACTATGTTTTTCGGATCAATTTTTTTTCAGAAATGTACCTATATGTATGCTCTCCAATTTCAGTATTTTGGAGTTTCACGAAATTACTTCTGAGCATAGAAAATCTCAAGGTTACTACCGCTATTGTTTTCGAAAAATTACTAGACATATAAACAGATTTTTTTTTACTTTTAAAGGCTAAAAAGAAAAATTCAACATTCTCAATTTAATTTAGAAGTGTTTTAGAAGATATGTGTTAACCTCTAATCGTCAAATTCCTTTTTATAACTTCGCAGACTATTACAGAAAACTACCTATTTTTGCTCATTTTACGCGATATTTTCTCAATGCTAACTGACTGCAACTGCCCCCTTAAAGATAGGCTGGATATTGGAAAATTTCCAAATGTCAGGAAAGTAACCCTCATTAAATAATCACTCGAATATAAATCTGAGTGGACCTGCCAAGGATCTTGAACAACCTTTCAACAAAATGGTCGGAATACTATCTGGACCTGGTTTCTTAGAAGAGTCCAGGGTGTTGAGTTTTTCTTCAATTTCCTTGGCAGTAAATTGGTGCGATGATAGTGTTGCCGCAAATGTGATAGTGAAATAGGGTACTTAAATTTATTTCACCAAGGCTAGAGTATGAAAGTTGTACGTGAGTCGCAAATGCTTCCTCAATATCCTGTGGGTGAACCAACTTTTGGCCATTGTTCTTCATCTGAGCAGGAAAACTGGATGTCCTTTTAAGATTATTGATAAAAATCCAGAAATGTTTTATATTCTGAGGGATCAGGTGCTCTGTATTGGTCACATATAAGAGGTAGCACATATCAGTTCGGATCTTGGCCTCACGACGAATACTAGAGTAACATTCGTAGACTGTTTGGAGACCAGATTTCTGGAATTTTTTATAAAGTTTGTTTTTTTGTGTGATGCATTTGCGAAGACTAGAGTCGAACCATCTGGGGTACTTGTCGGTAAAGATAGTTTTCTTTGGTACAAATGAATCAATTCCATTGAACAGGACATCATAAAATAGGTGCATCATTTCATCTATGTCAGAAATGTACATAATGAAAGACCAGTCCACTTCTTCATAAAAACTGTTCAGATTGACATAATTCGCTTGATGAACCTGGTGAACTTTTATATTGCCCTCTCTTCTCATAGGAGGGACATGCTACAGTTTGAAATTGGTTTCTATTGCTGGTTCGTGCAGCAGATGTTGAATTAAGCTCAACTGGAACTAGTGTGATGTCCTCAACAGTCCAATGATGTAATGGAAGATTAAAGTTACCGAAAATTAAAAACTTATGGTTTGTATACTGATTCCATAGAGATTCGCAAGTATTGCAGAAGGACTGATAACTGTCAATAACTGAAGCTGGAGGGATGTAGACCCAGCCCACAATAAATCTGGCTCCTTTAAGGTCCAACTGAATCCAGATATCCTCGTATGAGCCAACAGATGGTGTAGTGATGATCGAGGCTGTGTGCTCAGTCAGCAGGGCTACAAGAACACCACCGCCCCACTGACAACCCATACCTGCATAATCTCGGTCTTTTCGGAAAACCACATAATGGGAACTGAACATCTCTGGACTGAATATTGTGTCTTTTAGCTAGATCTCTGTCAATACCATTAGGTCGTAGCTGCAGGAGTAAGTGGCTCTCAACAGTTCATCAGTTTTTGTTCTGAGCCCTCTAATGTTTTGATAGTAAGTAGTTACAATGTTACCTTGGTGATGTAGCTCGTTGGCTGAAGAAAAAGCGAATTTGAAAGTTCTTGGGAGAGGTTCACAATATTGATGGATGTTGGTCAGTCACGCAGAGTAGGGGAACAAAAAATACTGTGCTGTTTAGCTGTGATAATGTATTAGAAATTATTAAGTTGTGATTATGAATGATCTTATTTAATATAGGCCTTTTGAAATGTAGAGGAGGTCTTACAAGTATTAAATTTGTATTTGAGTATAAGTTCAAGAGGGCAGCAACACTATCATGTTTAATTGTTTTTCCTTTTAGTGCGTTTTCAGATCCCCAGAGCATTATGATGTCGTCTTCTTTGGTAAGGCTTCTACACAGTTTTTCATATAATTTCACACCATACTCAAATGTAAAGTTATGTAGCCATTGACAGTTGGTATCAAAACGTCCCATGAATAAATGTTTTATCGGGCCGGGCAAGCTACGCATATTGCCATCGCCCAGAATGAACATCTGTGACATGACACTGACATCCATCTATATACTAAAATGTGCATCATATGTCTACAAAAATAGAACAGAATCAGAAAGAACAGAGAAAATCAGTCACATTCCACAAGACCTAAGAAAAACCTCGACATCCCAAAGTACAAAACTGCGTATTACGAAAAATCGCCAGTATATGCCTGCACATGGATATACAACCACATACCCAATGGGGTAAAGAATGCACTGACAATTAATACTTTCAAAAATAGGCTAAAGACACTACTACAAGAAAAAGCATTTTACATTTTGAAATAATTTTTCAGCCATACATTCTAACGAGCCTTTTCAAGTGATTTATATACAGTGTAAACCATGTCGTTTTTTTTTTGTTAGTCGATGTATGTATGTTCAAAGTGTTAAATTAACTTATTAACATTTCTAGATTTGATGTAATTTTCTTACTTCCAGGCTTGATTCACTTCTGACAGATCAACAATTTGGTTTCCTTCTATATAGATCTACTGAACTAAATGTCCTTACTTATGTTGATGGTCTGTCAAATGCTTTAGAAAATGGAATTCAGGTTGATACTGTCTACACTGATTTTTCCAAAGTATTTGACAGAGTGTCTCATGATGTGCGAGTATACAAACTTAGAATGATGGGCACTAATGACCCACTTCTCTGCTTAAGAGCTATTTGTCCCAACGAAGGCAGATTGTTAGAATAGGAAATTTTGACTCATATGATGATAATCCTTCTTGAGTCCCTCAAGGTTTTCATTTAGGTCCCATATTGTTCAACGTGTTTTTAAATGACATCTCCAAATGCATAAAATACTGTGAATTTCAGCTGTTTGCTGATAATCTGAAATTATCTCATCAAATACATGAACCCAGCAACTGTGAGAGACTTCAGCAAGATCTTAAAGACTTGGCGGATTGGTGCCAAAGCAAAGGAATGTCACTGAATCCTTCCAAATGTAAAGCCATGTTTATTTTATCGGTGTAGAGTTTATATCATCTGCTGATGATGCTAACTTGGTTAGCAAAACGCGCGTCCAGAACGTAACAAGTTGTGGTGTAGTGTGGTTAGAACTCTTGTATTTTGATTGTAAGACTAGTTTGTTTTATTTTATTTTTCTTAAGAAAGTCATTTGATGATCGTTTAAAAATTCATCATAACTGTAAAAGGCATTTCTGACTAAATAACTATATATTGTACTTTTAAATTTTTGTGGATTAAGACTTCTGACTTCAGCAGGTATCCTGTTAAAAAATTTAACTGCCAAAAAATCAGGGCCATTCTGACATCTTCGGAGTCTGCAATGTGGTATTGAAAAATTCTCCCTTCCCCGAGTGTCCATGTCATGTATCTCTCCTTTGGTTATATAGTCACTCTTGTGTTGGTGGATGTACAAAAGGTTTTGAAGTACAAAAATACATGGAAAAGTTAGAATGCATAGGTTAATAAAAGCATCTCTACAGTCATCTCTATAACCAAGTCCGGCGAGAATTTGCAAAGCGCGACGTTGAACAGAAAATATTCGATGCCACCCCGCAGCATGCCCCCAAACGATTGCCGCGTATAAAATTATAGAATGGCAGAGTGCAAAATAGACAGTTCTCAAGATGATACTAGGGACTTTGAAGGAGAGACTTCGAAGTGCAAAAATGTTCTCACCAACCTTTGTTGCTACAGCATCAATATGAAGATCTCAGCTCAATTTTGAGTCCAGAGTGACTCCTAGAAACTTGGTAGAGTCTACTATCAGAAAAGGAGATTTTTCTAAATTACGTAGTGAAAACGTCATGAAACTAGTTTTGTCCTGAATTAAAAGCAGCCCGTTAGCTGCAAACCATTGCTCCACCTCATACTGCATATCGCATGTCTTGCTGATTGCTTCTTCAAAAGAGCCAAAGTATGATTAACAATTCACGTACCAGTTTTAGAACTCTGACAGATAAACCAAAACAATCCCTACTAGTTTTATTTTTTAAGGAATTAAATATGTCCCTAACCTCATTAAATGAAAATTCTCTAATGCTGAATTTAGAAGAGGGAAGGGTACTTATATTGAAAGGTGTAAACTTTATATTTGCCTGATAATCCCTTAATAGGTTAGGAGCCATATTAACAAAAAATTCATTAAATTCATCTGCTGTGATATTTGTCTAAACATTATGAGAGGAAGGTTTTGATTTTCTATTGGAATTAATTATAACCTAAGTACATTTAGATTTGTTACTTGAGATTCTGATTAAGGTGTCATAATAGATTCTCTTGGCAGTCTCAATAGATTTCTTATATGTTTTGTTAAATTCTTTTTTAATGTGCACATTTGCAGGTGTTGGGTACAATTACTAAGAAAATATAAATGACCATACATGTCTGACAAACTTTTATTAAACCAGTTTTGATTTTTATTTTTTTGGCAGGTATTAATAGTTTTTTCAAGAAAAGAATTTTGATATGCATCCTGTATTATCTCATTAAATAATTCAGCAACCTTATCAGCATTCAAACTGAAGTCAGAAACAAAATCCCAAAATACATTTTGTAAAATATTAAAGAAGTTGATCTTACCAGCCTCAGTGATTGGCCTAAAAATCTTTTTAATAGTGCAATTTGGATTGAGTTGAGGTACAAGAATATTTATTTGTTGCGCAAGGTGATCAAAGAAACTGGTGTCGATTGTGGTCACCTACGCCATGTCAATCTGGAAATTTACAAATATGTTATCAATACAATTTTTATTTCTTGTTTCTGCAAAAACCATCTGTCTTAATACAAAACTCCTCAGAGAATCACTTAAAGCTAATGTATTTTTATTACTTGTACCAAAATGAACATTAAAGTCTCCCAAAAGAACAATATGTTTATCTATACCTATTAATTCAATATACTTCTCGAGCTTGGCTAAAAACGCATCAAAATCACCATTAGGTGATCTGTAAATAGATAAAATATAAATATTCATATTAATCCAGAGATTTCTACAGTTTTTTTGACTGAAATATCATAAAGTTTTAACAATTTTTTTGAAATTACATTTGATTTAACAAATATTGCCGATCCTCCTCCTCATAAGGTTTTTCTAGAATAAGATGCTGCCAATGTATAATTTTGTAACTGGATCTTGCTGAGTTCATCATCACTTAACTGTTAAGCAAACCACATGAATATCCTTGTCCACTCTTCAAGAGCATTACTTTTAGTTCTAAGTGACTATATTTGCATGAAATACCTTTAAAATATTTTCCAAGGTTTTAGCTTGTTCCATATGTTGCATTAATCCATTTCTCTTAGAGGTCGGCGCCTCAAGTTTAAAAAATGGTTCAAAGATACTCCCTTTGGCCAATTAGAAGACTCCATAATGACTTCTTTAAAATCTCTGGGAGCTCCAACCTGGACTGAGCTTTTCACTCTGCCCTTTGATGTGACTAGGAAATTGAAACTCCAGGGAAAATGACAAACCTTTCCAAAGAGCAAGGCTGCATTGGATATTTGTCTCTGGTTTAAACCTTAGAACAGAGGCCAAAGACATCATTAACTACCTGAAAACAAAAAATTTGCAACTAGATATTGTTTGTAAAAAAATGAGAACTAAATATAAACAAATTAGTTCTTTCAAATTAGGTGTCCCGACAGAATCCAAGGACGAAGTAATGAACTCTGACTTTTGGCCTGATGGAATCAGTGTCAACCTTTTTCTGAATCTTCAGCCCAGATGGCCAAGGAGTGCTACTCCAAAAGTCAGGACTCAGTCAATGGGAAAGCGTCAAACTAAAATATAAACATATTTCGTGCTAATATACAAAGCATTAGGAATAAAATTTCTGAAATTGGGGTGCTTCTCAAGGAGAATGATTTTGATTGCATTTGTATAAATGAACATTGGTTATTGGCGGATGAATTGTCCATCCCTAGTTTTGATGGATACAGGGTTGCCTTGGGTTTTTGCAGATCTGTGAGGGCTCATAAGGAGTGCATATATACATTAAAAATAATGTTGAATACGATGACTTAAATGTAACTAAATTTTCAGAAAAAATACATTGTGAGGTGACTGGGATCTTCCTAAAATCCTCTAATTTACACGTAATTTGAGTATACAGATCACCTGCTGGTGACTTTAACAAATTTTTAGATATACTTACAGTAACATCTTAACTGGAGACTAACATTCATTTTACTGATAAATCTGACCAACAAGTGGTCTCTTTGAATAATCTTTTAAACTCCTTTGGGTTGTGTCACACAGTGGAGTTCAGTACTATGATGCCAGCCCTTATGAACTTTGTGATCTGTCTGACCACTCAGGAATTGTTTTTTGCTGTCACTTACCATTTTCTTCAACTATGGGCGGGAGCAGAGTCACATACAGACTGGTGACTGAAGAGGAGCTATTTTGCCTGTATAACATCATCGAGTCGGTGGACTGGGGCCCTGTTCTAGCTTTTGGTGAGAATGCTGACCAAAAATTTGAAAGTTTTACAGATACGATATTCAACGCTATGGAAGTTAGTTTTCCCTTAAAAACTAAAATGGGAGGTGGGGTCTCCCCTGGCGTCTCGGCCAACTGGTTCAGTGATAGACTGAGGGATACAAGAGAGAAGCTTCGTGTGCTGAATCTTATTAATAGAAACAATCCTGTCTTAATTCCTAAAAAAACTGTTTCAGACTATAGAAATCTTCATAGATCAGAGATAGAGGCAGCCAAAAGGGCCGCGTATGATGACTATGTAGACAGACAAACAATAAACAGTCTCCTATGTGGAATATAATTAAATCACAATCCAGGTCAGTATCAACGCACACAGCCAACAATCTTAATGCAGCAACTTTTAATAACTTTTTTGTTAATATAGCTCATAAGTTAGTCTCTCAGTTTCCTCAGCCTTTTCTTACCTTTGAGGAATACTTGGTGGGTGACTTTAATCATAAAAGCTTTACATTTCAACAAGTCACATACAATATGGTTAGACAAAAAAATAGTAAAAGTAAAGACTGCTATGAGCTTCATGCCAGGATCATAAAAACTCTGAAACACCTCATTGTTTATCCTTTAACTAATCTTATTAACTTATGTATCTCAGAGAATATTTTTCCATCAGTCCTAAAGGTTGCGAAGGTTCAGTTTGTTTCATATGATGCTGCCATCTCAAGCAGACATACTATTCGGCATGGGGTTCCTCGAGGCTCTGTCTTGGGGCCCCTTTTATTCCTCATCTATGTCAATGATCGTCCTGCCTGCCACCTAGATTCTAATCTGATTTTGTTTGCTGATGACACCACTAGTTTACAACAATATCGTCCTTCAGCTCCCATTCAGAATATGGTTAATACCATGCAGTTGAACATAATACAACTGGTTCTTGGCCAATAAAGTTAGTCTTAATAATTCTAAAATACAGAATCTTAACTTCACTTTAAAAACACAGGATCCAACCTGCCCACTAGTGACTCAGTTAAGTTTTTGAGTATACACCTTGATCCCAGGTTGACCTAGGAAAGACATGTTGATATGCTTGCCTCGAAGCTTTCAAAAATTATATATCTAATTAGAAGACTCTCTGGGAATGTTTGTAAAAGAATCTTAATGTCAGCATACCATGGATATTTCGCTTCCAACATGGCTTATGCACTGTTAAATTGGGGCCACTCAGCACATGCAGCCAGAATATTTAGCCTGCAGAGGAGGTGTGTGCATGTTGTCATGGGTTTGGGCTATCGTGACTGCTGTCGACCATATTTTTCAGAGTTGCGTATACTTACCTTGTCCTGTATTTTTGTGCTGCACTGTCTGACATACCTTAAACAAAACATAGAAGACTTCACATCTCATGCTGACATACATGCCTATTCCACTTGTAACAATGCCAACATTGTGCGCAGCTTTCACAGGCTTGGGAAGACTCAGGGTGGCACTAACTATTACTGTGTCACTTTTTATAATGTCCTACCACAGAGTGTCAGAAGGCTGGACGGGGAAATATTTGTCCGCAAAATAAAAAAGTATCTTTTAAAAAAGTCCTTCTATTCCCTTGAGGAGTACCTTAAGAATGATTTTAATGATCTCGGTCAGATTTGCTAAACTGTTTTTTCTATTTCTGTTTTTATATTTTAATTTGTTTTAACCTGTAAAGTACTTTACTAATGTGTTTTTTTTAAATATGTTTGTGTTTAACTGTACTGTTTGTAACCTGTATACTTACATTGTAATAGTCTAAATAGTGTTAGTTCTATTATTGACATTTTATTATTTTACTTATTGACATGTAAAAGCACTTTGTGTATTATTGCCAATTAATATCTATCTATCTATCTATCTGTCATAAAGTACCAGGACATCCTATTAGCTACCGGTATATCCATTTGTTCCCTACTTCCCTTAATTGGTGATGGTCTAGGAATTTTTGGGAAATCATTTTTCTTTTTTCTAACTTTCGTCCACTCATTGTTATTTTCTGATTCAATTTTGTTTACATTTTCGTGTTTTCCGTTGACGGGTATGGGGGATGAGGTTATGCTGCTGCTTTGGTTGTGGGCTTCGAGTGTAGCATTTACCCATCAATCTTATTTTCTTAGTCTTCAGGATCCCCTAATAAAAGGCTTCTGACGTGAGCCATAGTCCATATACATATCTTTTTCTTTTTATGTTTGTTATGATTTGTGTATTTTGCGGATTTTGTAACTTTTACTATGAGGGAGTTAGTTATAAACAGATAGCACAACCCATGAAATGACTTTTCTCGCTCCCGGCAATGGGGGAGCATTACACACCCAGAAAGGTTGCCTCGGAATAAGAACCCTAAAATTGTAAAGGTTAGGGAGAATTGTAGATATAACTATTTAGGGTATTCATTGATTTATTGCTAAAGATTGATTTTGTTATGTGAGATATTGTTATAAATATTGTTTATATTATGTACCGAAACATTCCGTAGACAGACTAGCCTACATGTTGAGGTATGTAATTATATTAAATATTTGCTTCAATTAATTTAAAGTTAAATGTTTTTATTCAGTTGCGAAAAAGCCAAAAAACATTTTTGTTTGTCAATACCTAGTGTATACTGCTATATTTGTTATAAAGAGCAGGTAAACTCTTGTGAACAAGCATATCTATAAAAATATAATAAGCTAATATGGCTAAAATTAGATATACAGAAATGAAATAGTATACAAGATTCAAATAAATAAATCACACTAATATTTTTATAAAAACAGGAAATAACAATGTACACTAAACTGGACAATCACAGGTTGGTGTCGTAAAACTCTTGTAAACTATAAAAAGTTTTTTGTAATAAAATCTTTTTTCATGATTTTCTAAATAATTTAATTGTCAGTATTTTGTTTGATATGTAGTGGAAGGTGGTTATACATCTTAAGCCCCTCAAAGAAGACAGAACTCTTCCGCTGCAGAATTTATGATATTTAAAAATTCATGATAGTTTACATGCTCTCTTTCAGTTAGTGCCAATAGAACCTTTTCGGTGTATTCACTCCATTTTGCTTTTTTAAAACATCTTTTTCCAGATTGATTGTTCGATTTATGATTATCCCCTTTATTGAAATTAATAAGGATTGGCAAGTGGTCGCTGTTTCCACAATCTTCTAAAACCTCCCATGCACAGTGAGTAGCTATATTTGGGCTATTTAGTCTACAGCTGAAATATTTTGACTGGGGGGGATAAGATGGGTTGCTTTTCCCTTATTTAATATTAGCAAATTTAATGATTCCAAAGATTCATTAATGATAATTCCTTTCCCATTTCTGATCGAACTACCCCACAGTGGGTGGTTGGCATTCATGTCACCTGGGATTATTAATGGGGTTTGAAGGGAATCAATTAATCTTGTCCACTGATTATTATCCAGTGGAACATTTGGGGGTATATACATGTTAGCCAGGTACATATTTAGTTTATATATTTTTATGAGCAGAATCTGTATGTTTTCATGTAAGTACGAAGTATCAATTTAATATTCGATAATATCTAGGTCATCCCTAATGAAAAGGGCAATTCCTCCCTTCCCATCCGGGTGGTCCTGTCTCACGGAGATATATTTAGGGAAATTGACAGTAATATTTGGATTGAGCCAGGTTTCACATAGTGCAATGATATCAGGGGAGATATCTTTTATGAGTATCTGAAGGTTAATTCTATTTGCACATAAACTTCTTATATTCCATTGAAGGATTGAGAGATTATGACTTTGTGTCATATCAATAAAAGGAGCCTGCTGGCTCCCACAAGTCTCCTTGCGTTACCTTACTAGTAATTAACGACTCTATATACTTGCAAACTAGTTGTCTTTGAGACTCTGTTAATTTTAGAATACTGGGTGGGAAGCCCATATATTCTAGGACATATCTAATGTTTTTGGGATTTCCCAAATCGTTTCCTGTTGAGGGATTGTCTCCATTATTGTCAGGGGTGTCTGGTACTATTGAAGACAAGGGGCTTATTGCAATTGGGGTGAATTGTATTCTGGCTAAGGAGGGGAAGAGGCAGGCCTGATGTTCAGTCCTGCTATAACCTGATTGGGGGAGTGTGTTCTTACTTTAGCTCTTTTATTCAATACGACTCTATTAAATGAAGGAATTGACTCATTGTTATATATGTCTTGTTAATTGTGTGATGTTTCAAGTAGAAGGGGTAAAGTATTGGATATCTTTATCTTTTGATCGTAGGGGGGGGGAAATCATTTTGCTGTCTGATAAGTGGGACTTTCTTTATTTTTGGGACCAGCATGTCAGCTTCCTGGAAAGAAATTGAATTTAGCGACATGTACAAACGAATTTGTTGTTGTCGGATGAATTCAGTTTTTGTCCGTGGGCTTATGATTTGAACTATTGCAATGATAACAACGCTTTATAGCTGTGCACGATTCCTCATGCACATTAGGACAATTAGTGAATTTCTGTTTACTGCTACATTGACTTTTAACATGTCCAAATAAGAAACAATTGTAACACTGGGTGACTCTCATGATGTAAGGCTCTACTCTTATCTCAAGACCGTAAATAAAAATGGAGTATTTTTCCCTCAAAAGTATATAAACACGTCCGTGTTTCAACATATTCTACCTTATCGTCTACTATTACTTTTCTATTAAATCTCTTAACCTCTAAAATTTCAAAATTGCATTGAGAATTATTTACTAGTTCCTCAGGAGAGAGTTTTTTATATATACCTTTAATAATACCTTTACATGTGACATTTACATTAAGTATGAATATTTCATATCCTTTTTCTAATTAATATTTATTTTCTAAAAATTCATTCGCTGTCTCAGATATGTCGAATTCAATTACTATTTTATCTTTCCCTTTTCTAAGGGGACCTTTTTTATGAGGGATATTAATGTTACGTAAATCTTTGGCTATCACCATGGATGAAAATTCGCGTTGTTTTGCCCCTGTTTTCCTTGTATGGTGACTATAAAAGGACCTAAGCTATTTAGTTTATATTTATTGACTCTTTTGATTTTATTATTAGATGGTTCTTTTTCTTCAGAAGGTTCTTGACCATCCATTTCATCATCATCGGAGTTAATAATACTAGGCAGCGAGGGGGGCCGTTGGCTAACTTTAACTTAGCTTCGAAATTGTATGCCTCTTTTAAACTAATATTTAATGAATATATAGTTATAGCTACTTATTACTTTTTAACAAGTAGTCTACTAGGATAGATGGGTAATACTCACAAAGGATTGGGTTAGTAGGTGAATTTCTTTGAAATACCGCTTTTACAACCACGCTGCTTGATAGCTGGGTCGGAAAAAAAGACGATAAGGTTATGTTGCTTATATCTGTCACTTTTGACATTAACATATCGGGACAGGAGAGCACTTGATCTTCTGTGTTCGGACTAGGCATGGGCGGTTGTTTGTCCGAAGCCGAATGTTTTCGGCGAGAGTGAATTTTTGATGTTTTGGTTTTCGATGGTGAGAAAACATTTTCTATCACCTGGGGAATTTTTTTTATCTCTTTTTGGCAATACTGACTGGATTGGTTGGATTTGGATTTTGACCTTCTTTGTTTACTTTTTTCTTATTCATTTTCAAGCTTTTCTTCAAGAAATTCTACCTTTTCTCTTAGGAGAGTATTGTTTTCTTCCAAAATTTGGATTTTTCTTCTTGATTCCTCCAGTAGCTCCCTCAACAGAATTACCGGATCGGATTCAGTGTCCATGTTTGTTGACAGTCTTAATGTCTTTAGTTTAGGTTTTTCATCTGCTTTTTCGACGTATTTCATAAATATATCATAAATAACTTCGCAACTACTGGTGATAGCGCGGACCCCATTGTAACACCATCTATTTGTTTATACTTCAAACTTCATTTATTCATGCCAATTACACAATAGTATTTACATGTCAGAAATAAAAAATAAGTACAAAAATACCTTTAAGTCTTTACAATAATTCATTAAGTTTAAAACCTCATATTCGACTTACACATTAAAAGTTAGTATTTAAAATAAGAAAAACCTTATTATAATTAAAAGAAATTAGCAAATACAATGTTGCACATTAAAACTAAAAATAAAGAGACACTTACAAAAAATAAAAATATTAAAGTTTATAGTTAACACGAAACTTTAACATACATTTACCCGTTGAATGAAAAATAAGTATTTTAAGGCAATGCTCCAAGAGTTGTATTATATGTGCCTGGAAATCCTCGTTCATAGCAATCCTGTCCAATGCCTCGTCGATCGAAATATTTGGATACAACGATTTGACGTCTAGGCTTGTTATCATATTATGTTTTTCAAGAACGATGTCTCGTATAATTCGAGTGAAATGCTCTGGTTTTTTACAAATGAATCAGCTTTTTTATGCAAACAACGTCATAAGATTTTTCATCCAAGCTTCTTGGAAAGAATCAGCAAACACACAGTTATGGACGATAATCTCATATGATGCTCCGAAATATGTTCAAAGAAAGCAGTCGAATGTAGGCAGAATACTGAGACACGGAAACTTAAAAAGTGGTTGCTGACATGAAACTAGAGCTGGATCAAAACAACGCATATATAGCGCGAAATTCTATTTGAGAGTGATGCCCTTGACATTGAGGACAGATACCTAAAGGAAATAAAAGACCTCAAGGAAACAATTAAAGTACTTAATCTTCCAAAAACTCTGAGTGAATTATGACCAACAGATAAAGACACTACAACTCTTAAGCTCTAAAGCCTGTCAAACAACACTAATTACATTAAGAAGCAAGGCAACAGAAACAATTTTCGAAGAACTCAAGGAAATTACCAATAAACAGAGTAATTTAGTTAGTGGGGATGGAAATGATTTGGCTAAAAAAAAGAAGACCAAGAAAAAAACAGGAGGCAGAAAACAAAAGAATCAACCAAAAAGGAAACTCCACTACTGAAGAAAAAAAACAAAAGAAAGTTGTTAATACCATCTGAGGTAGATGCAGGAAAATATGTAAGGGTCGAGAATCCAAAAAACACCATAGTGACCAACACAATAACTAAACCGGAAATCGAGGATACTGTAAGTGGTGCGGCTGATAAAAACCTAAGAGCCCAAGAGATTAAGAGAAAAGAGAAATGTTCCTAGCAAACCCCAACTTCTCATTCATTATAGGTAATAATGAAATTAAGGGTAGTAGTTGGCTCCTAAAGAAAACAACTCTATCTCAATATGATTTTTTAGTAGTCTTTAGTATCATATCTAGTTTTGTTAGACTGTAGCAAAGCTTTTGATTTGATCAACCACTCTTTGCTGTTGGCCAAGTTGCGATACTATGGTTTCACTGAGTCAGTGTGTCGTTGGTTTATGAGTTACTTAGATTCTAGGATACAAATAGTGGTGGTGGATGGAATAAGATTTTTATTTTTTTATTTTATTTTATTTTATTTATTTATTACGGGACATGCCCAATCCATCAAAAGGCAAAATACATATAATTTACTTATAAACTAAGAAATAAAATATACAAGAAAGAAAAAAAATCACTGTACAAAATGTCATATATTCTGCAAGGATCCTCTAACCACCCGCAGAGAGGAACAGAATATGTCAACCGTGATCTTATTTGCGTTTGTTATCATTCTATTTATAGCAGAGTTCTAACCATATAAAGTTCTATGTTGTTCAAGAGAAAATGTATAGGTATCTCTCAAAATTGTAGATGGAGCATCTATATTAATCTTAGAAAGCAACTCAGGACAAGTGACCATATTTGACAACAGTTTATAAATAAAATTTTTATCAAAGTTCTGCCTCCTCTGTGAAAGGGTAAGAAGCCCCAGCTGAATCTGAAGAAATGAAGAAATCTGTTCTGTATCCTTTCTATTTTATTAATGTACTCTAAATAATATGGAGACCAAACACAAACACTACTTTCTAGGTGACTACGAACTAAGCTAACATAGAGAGTCTTTAGGGCAAATATATTAATAAAGCATACAGGGGTATGCCTCTTTACAAATCCCAACATTTTAAGTGCTTTGTTGCAACAGAGCTCGATGTGACTCGTAAAAGTCAATTTCTCATAAAAGATAATTCCCAGATCGCGAATTGTTGTAACATTCTCAATATGAGATCTCTCAAGAAAATATGCATTTTTTTCAGGATTTACATTCCTTGTAAACTGAATATATTTGCATTTTTTGGTGTTTAAGCACATTCTAATCTCTGAGCACCATTTCTCAAACCTAGATAAATCATTCTTAATGTTAAAAGAGGACATTTTATTCAGATCGCATTAACAGCTCTTCAAATAGGCAAATGAGTGCTGGAGAATAGTGAATGATATCCGCCTTAAGGGCAATTCTCAGCCTGTTGTTAGCCCGCTAGTGTCCCCTGACGATATGAATACTTTTTTTTTGTAATGTGGTCTGGGATCTTCAGAAAAATTTAAATCCATTGAGAGATCCAATTCAGTACATGACACACATGTCCATCCAAAACTCGTTCTTCTCAAATTCAAATATATTTTATTCACCATAGAAGTTTTTACAAGAAGTACAAAATTATTAGGCTAGTCAATTGAAAAGAATTTTTTAAATAGATATGGATAACAGTTGCAATCAAGTTTACAACTTAAAACTAGTACATGGAAAATAAAAAGAAAATGTATTGGCATCCTCACTGAAAAATAGGCAATACACAGGCACAAGATTATACAAACAGAAATATATATTTGCAAACAAGACAAAAAACAAACAGATGACATTCACTATTAGAAGTTACCAAACTAGACAAAACAATTCAAAAATCGGTCACGAATAAATAATAAAATAAGACTTAAATATCAAATATAATACAAGTACAATATATACATTACACGAAGTCAAAATGAGGTTTTTTCAAACAAGTTTCCTCTAGTGCTCCAAAAATTCATCCACTGAATAAAATACATTTTCAATTAAGAAGTCTTTAAATTGATTTTTTATTGACTTCTTATTACTTTGGTTGCTCATATGCGCCCTGAACTTATTAAGACATTTAATACCCATATACTCGGGAGACTTCTGAGACAGTGATGTTGGACAGAAAGGCAAATGTAAGTCACTTTTATTCCTAGTGTTATGCTGGTGAATAACACTTTTTGTTTCATATTTGCTTAGATTCTTTAAGATGTACTTAGTGACTTCGTAGATATATATTGAGGGCAATGTAAGAAATCCAAGTTTTGTAAATAATAGTTTGCAAGATGTTCTTTTTCTTGCTTGGCTTATACATCTTATTATTTTTTTCTGGCTTATAAAAACCCTTTGTATGTGTGCCGAGTTCCCCCAAAAAATTAGACCATACTGAACGTGAGAGTAAATCAGTCCATAATACAATACCTTTAAAACATCCACAGAGACAGTACCTACAAGAGACTTTACAATATAGCAGGATACACTTAACTTCCTACAGAGGTGATCAATATGGCACTCCCACTTCTTTCTACCAATTAATCTAGAAGAGCTTAAAAAAACTTTACACTCCATTAAAAATAAAAAATCATCAGGCGAGGATGGGCTGTCTGTTAGGATTTTCCTCAACTTGCCAGATGCAGCCTTGCTGGCAATGGTTGAAGCAATCAACATCTCATGGTCATTGGGTATATTTCCAGCCTGCCTAAAATCTGCAAAAGTAATCCCGATTCATAAAAAAGAGAGTCCTGATGAACCTGCAAACTTAACCTATTTCTCTCATATCAACCTTGTCGAAAATAATCGAGAAGCTAAGCATCAGATGTTGTCTTTTCTTAGCTTAAATAATATACTCAGTAAGTCCCAGCTTGGCTTTCAAAAGGGAATGAGTACGAGTGATGCCATGCATTGCCAGATTAATGATGGTGGAGTTTCTGCGGCGGTCTTTTGCGATCTGTCGAAGGCATTTGACTGCGTTAGCCATAAAATTCTGCTGCGGAAGCTTGAAATTTATGGTTTCAGGGGCGTTACTTTGTCTTGATTTTCCTCTTACTTGGGTGATCATCAACGTGTGTGCATGGGTTCAGTGGCCTGAGGTGTACCCCAGAGATCTGTTTTGGGTCCGATACTATTTCTCCTGATCGCCCTGTGGCATGGTACGAGCGGCGGATCCCTACACTCCACCCTGTCAACAGACCTCCAGGCATTAAAGATCTGGTTTGACTCAAATTTACTGTCATTGAATCCCAATAAGACTAAAGCATTACGCTTTAGGGATGACCTGGAGGACATTTCAATCGGGGGCGTTCCAGTTACACAGTGCACGCACAACCAATTTCTTGGCTTGATCATGGACAATGAACTCAAGTTTGAACAGCACATCATCAGTCTTGCTGGGAGGATATCTGCGGGTTGTTTTGCCGTAAGGGTCACAACTCAGGAGCTTGGTGCAGCGGTTGGTAGATCTGTGTATTTTGCTCTAATTGAATCACGACGCCGGTATGGAATCTATTTCTGGGGATCGGCTAGCAATTACCTCATCCAACCCCTCTTCGTATTACAAAAGCGTGCTCTTCGGAACATATGCAAAGCAAAGCCTAGGGATTCATGTAGACCATTGTTTATTCGAGAAAGCATTCTCACAGGCACGTGTATCTATATATTGGAGGTCACTAGCCTTTTATTCAAAAATCGTCATAAATTCACAATAGAAAACCGCAGGAATGTTACGCGGCAGATAAAACAATTTTCAGACGTCACCTGATAGTGTTCTTGGTAGGAAAGGCATATTTTAGTATTTTAGAATTTTATAATGACATATTTTAGCTGTGTCAGTCTCCTGCTTTGGTTGTATATGTGGTTTTTAAATATTTAACACTGTAAATTTTAAATTTTAATTGTATGTTACCTTTTTATGTTTTAGACTGTAATGTTTTTGATTTAGATTTAGGGGAGTGTTTTAGTCGTACAGCTTTGTTAACTAACTTGTATTGTTATAACAATAAAGCATATTTTGACTTTGACTTTGACTAAACAGATAAAGATTTTTATATCATCTGCAAATAGTAGCACTTGACTAAAGTGAAAGCAGCCAACTACATCATTAATAAACAAGTTAAAGAGAAGTAGAGCAAGATGTGGTAGAAGGTGTTATTGATTTTAACAATATGTTGTCGATTATTCAAATAGGAACTTATTCAATTCATTTAAGTTCCTCCCAGACCATACATTTGTAGTTTATTTTTTAGAATTGAATAATTTACCTTATCAAAAGCCTTGGAGCAGTCAGTATACACTGAGTCTACAGAGCACCCTGCTTTCAAGGTCTTAGATATGGCCAATTCATATATGAGTAGGTTTGTTGTTATAGATCTACCCTCCACAAAACCGTGTTGCCTTGTAATAATATTCTTAAAGACATTTGTCAAGTAATCATTAATTATGGATTCGAACAACTTTGGAATTTGGGAGATAATTGATATAGGCCTGTAATTTTGAACTTCATCTCTACTACCTTCATTCTTAAAAACTGGTACACCAAAACATTTTTTCCAAACAGGAAAAACTCCTTTTGACAATGACATATTAAAAATTAACCATAATGGACGTGCAAGTGAAAATGAACAATTCCTGAGGAATAGAGGAGGTATAGCATCAGGACCTTTATTTAAAGTTACTTGTTCAAGTCGTTCAAGAATATTAGAGATTTTTATATAGAAAGAAGTTATTCATCAACTTGTGTTCATGCAAAGATTGTCAGACTCAAGATTATTCTTAAAGTTCTGACATGGGACTTAATTGGACCAATAGAAATGCCATTTATTGCATATTCATTGTTATATTTAACTTTATCTGGAAATTCGTTATAATTAGTCTTGGTGTTAATATAATTCCAGAACTTTTTTGGGTCCCTTTGAACTTCCCTCTCAATTTCCTCAATATACCGAACATAACACTCATTTGCCTGCCTCTTGCAAGTTGATCTCAAATTGCTAAATATATTGTAGTTGTTAATATCTTTGGTAGATTTAAACTTTGCATGTGCTTCGTTTTTTAAATAAATATTACATTTAAGTTCATCGTCAAACCAAACTGGAAATTTAAATTTATTTTTAAATTTCAATTTAAGAACATAATGCTCTATAGCACTATTCAAAATTGAGTAAAAAAAATCTACATTTACATTTAAATCGTTAGAACTAAAAACTTCGTCCCAATTAATATTAATTAAAAAGTCATTCATATATACATAATTGCACCGGCTAAAGTCAAATATGATATGTTCATATTGCAGAACACAAATCGATTAACAGGGCCGGATGATGTCTGTCGCACTTTACAAGAGACTCCTCTGCACATATGACCTTCAATGAATGTATGTCGCCAAATACTAAGTCTAAAATAACACCATTGACATTACAGATCTCATTGCAAGATTCGAACCTGTAGTGGTAATTTGTGGAATCCCCCAAGAGAGAATTCTTGGCCCTATATTTTTCGGTACATTGTCTGGTATTTACACTTCAGATTTGCCGAGACAGGTTCGGTCTTGCTCTGTTCATCTTTATGTGGACGACAAATGCGGCTCTTTGTGAAATAAATAAAGACCTGCATAGAGTGTTTGAGTGGTCAACTAGTCACGGCCTTATTTTGAACGTAAAAAAGATTTTACATCTAATCATCGGGACGGCAGCAAATAGAACAAAGTTTTGTATGTATAACTTTAATACTGTACGTATCAGTCATGTAGTTGTGTTGTATCATTATAACTTTACTTACCATCTGTTGAGTCTGTAAGGAATCTCGGGATAAGTTTCGATGTAAATTTAAATTTTGAATTACATACAAAGAAAAAACTTACCTCAGTGTATATTAAACTAAAGAGCTTATATCCCTTCAAATACATTTTGCAGGAAAAAACCAAACAAATGTTGATTGAATCACTAATTTATCCACTTCCGGATTACTGCAGTGTTGTTTATTTTAATTATTTAAGCCATGAATACCAAAGAAAAATTCAATTAGCCCCAAATACGTGCATTCACTTTGTGTATTTTGTAAATAAATTCGATCATATAACCCCAACATATGTTCGAACATTCTAAAATATAAATATCATACAACACTTCATTTTGGTGCTTTCGTTTCTAAAGAGTCTAGGTGCCCAGAATATCTCTGGAATCGAATAATTACCAGGCAGGACGTACATCAACTGAATCTTAGAAATATAGTTAGATTTAATATACCTCAGCATCACACAGCTAAGTTTAGGAGTTCGTTTGCCTTTCAGGCAGTACCTTCCTCTACTATCATCCATGTTTCTTGCGATATTGGTGGTAAAATTAGTAAGGGCTGATGCTGTATCATGACCCTTCTGAAAACCAGACTGAACTGCAAGAAGAATATCCTTGCCATACAAATAGTCCTTAATCATATTGCAAACGAGTAATTCTAATATTTTAACAAAAATTGGTAGGAGTGAAATTGGTCTCAATTCAGAGAAGGTTTCTATCTTAGGATTCTTAGGAAGAGGCTTAATAATGGAGGTTTTCCACAAGGTTGGAAAATTGCCAGTCTGCAGACAAAAATTAAACAAGTTGGTGACTATCGGAATGATATGATCAATACTAAATAATATCATACTGTTGCTCAAACTATCAATGCCCATACTTTTAGTATTTATCTTACTAAGAGCCTGATATACATATATTTATATTTATTTATATTTATTGATGATGCACATACAAATAGTATTTTCACATGTCATAAAAAGTACAAAATAAAGTTTTACAAATTAAAAAGTCTAATACATTTAACACATAAATCACTAAAAATAGAATACATTACAAACAGAAAAAACATTAAATTACAAACACAGATATTACATGATTTTGTATTTCCTAAGATCAGGCTTGGGCCTCTACTACTGTATTCACTTATTTCATATAATTTAGATATATTTACTAAAGAATGTACCAAATATTGTCACAGATCAAAAACATATGGAACAAGTTATACAGATCAAAAGTTATTAACATGTTTTATTTCTAATATTTAGATTATATATTCAATTAAGTATTTTAATCTATAATAGTTGTTTTTATTTATTGATGATGCACATACAAAACTAGAATTTTTACATGTCATAAAAACATACAATCAAAGTTATGTAAATCAAAAGTTAGTCCGATACATATAAAATTACTAAAAATAGAGATATTGATGATGTACATACAATAGTATTTCCACAGGTCGAAAAACTGTTTAAAACAAATGACAAATTTAAACTATAGATAAAATATATTACCAGGAGTAAATAATGATAGAAAATCTAAGCAATGTTCTGTAGACTATGTGACAGATATTCTTCAGTGCTGTAAAAAGCATTTCTCTTTAGAATATCCTTTATCTTATATTCAAGCTGTTTAAGACTGAGGTGTTTGATTCTATCAGGTAAAATGTTAACAAGAATTTGACCGTAATGGTTACTGCCATTTCTGGCCCTAGTGGTCCTGTTGAATTGCAATGTAAAATCATTCCTACCTTGAGTGTCATAACCATGGTAGTCACAATGTCTTGCATACATTGTAGTGTTCCTTTTTATGTGCATTAGACAGGTAAAGATGTACACACAGGGTAGCGTCAAGATACCAAGAGAAATTAATTTATGCCTACAACATTGCCTGAATTTCAGTCCAGACATTATACGTAAGCACCGCGCTAAAATGCAAACGCCCTGGCTGCATGTGGTGAATGTCCCCAGCACAGAACAGCATAAGTGAGGTGAGAGTTGATATAACCATAATAAGCACTTGGGACACTGTCAGTTGCTATGTTCTTTAGGTTTCTGATAATGAAAGTGTTTCTACTTATCTTGTTGGCAAGATATTCAATATGTGACTCCCAGGTTAACTTTGAGTCCATAAAGACTCCGAGGAACTTAACTGGATTATTGTAAGGGATTTGTGGTTTTAGGGAAAAATCAATGGTTTGGGTTTTCACCTCGTTTATACTTAGTTTGTTTGAGAGAAACCAGTTCTCAATATTGAATTGCAGCTCAATACTGCATTGATCAAGCAATGTTAAATCATCTGATTTTTCAAGTGCTGTAGTGTCGTCAGAATACAAAACAATGTCTGCAGTGCTCTGACATCACTAATATCATTAATAAATATCAGGAATAAAATTGGTCCCAATACAGAGCCTCGGGGCACTCTATAAAGGACAGGGCTTTTGTTAGACACTGACCCATTGCATGTTACATATTGCATTCAGTTTGATAAGTATGAACTTAAGTAATGTAGGGTTTATATTTTTGTTTAATGTTCAGAAATTTGATAAGGGCATGTCTATCAAAGATTTGAGTAAGCTGTTTGTTGAATGTATTAACCTTTGAATCTAATGGCTTCTGACTCATTACTTCCTCATAATCAAACAGTTGCATTTCCAAATCAAAAAGCTGTTTTTCAAAAGTACAGAAATCTCTAATTTTTATTTATTTATTTCTTTATTGCCTACAATATCAATAATAATCGAACATGCAACGTCACAATGCATATTATATTGAATAAACTAAAATTATTTAAAAAAGCACACAGTAATAATTACATTCAGAAAATGTAAAAGAATTATATAGTCATCAAACATAAAAGAACTACAAATAGAAGAAAAACTAATAAGGTTACTCGCAAATAAAGGTTCCCTCAATATTCTTAATGTCAGCTGGTAACAAGGAATATGCCTTAATAGCCAAATAACCTGGTTCCCTTTCAAAAAAGGCCAATCTGTGTAAAGGGATTCGAAAATCATCTCTGCCCCTTGTTGCCATAGACATGGTTGTGGCATATTGGTCCCCCAAATAATATCAATTCTACAGCTTCTGGTCAGTCGAGTGGGCTCATTATCTATTTATTTTCAATGTATAAACATTTACAGTATAAAATTGTTTTAGACTAACTTAGAATAGTTCTTTTGGCCATCTGCTTAAATTTATTCTCTAGCACATTAAAAAAATCCAGGTTTGTGTAAAAATTATTTACAGTAGCTGATATTCTATTTAAGATATCCCCAGTGCTGAACTGTTTCCTGGCAACTATGTAATGTACAGAAGGGACAGAGATCTAGCAGCTAGTGGTAAGCAGCAGGGCGGAGGTGTGTTGATTGCGGTCTGTTATTCTCGAGACGCCGGTTTGGTCGAGGAATTATGGGTTGGTTTAACCTTTAACGGCTCACATTGTATATTTGGAGCAGTGTATATTCCGCCAGTGTTCTCTGGCTATTTATGAGGATCATATAACTAACATAGCTCTAAAAAATGATAGTTTTCCGAAATCTAAGATTGCAGTGATCGGCGACTATAATCTTCCAAATTTTGTTCAACCCATTATTCCTATTAACTCTAAGGAGGATTATAATTTTGACGACGAAAACTCAAATTTTTTTAGTTTATTAAACAATAATTCAAACTGCAATCTTGATTCTAATAATGATTCTGAGAGATCTTTGTTCTATTGTATCTATGTGCTTATATGATCTTGTGCAACTTAATAAAATTTTTCATGGTAAGAATATTATACTAGATTTAGTCTTTTGTAATTGTTTGGATGTATCTGTCAGAAAGTGTGATATGCCATTGACTGCGATTGATGAACAGCCCCCTCCTCTTGAGATAGACATAAGATTTGACCAAAATATTTTATTACATGTCTCTATTGGCACTCGAATAGAGAATTTTAATTTTTTCGGGGCCGACTATGACTCTCTTAACGATTTTTTTGGAAATGTTGACTGGAATATTTTGTCTTCGTGTTCACATAGTGTGGATGAAGCTGTTCAATTATTTTCAATAGTCTACAGCGCAGTAGATATATTTTGATTAAAAATGGCGCCGGCGGATGACGACGAGAATCTTAAACGCATATTTAAATGTTGTAAAAATAAAACAACAAATAATATTCAAAGTATAAATTGTAGCGAAATGTTCCACTTAAGTTGTGCAAAAGTAAAAAACCTTGAATTCGTTGGTGAAAGGTTTTTAATCTGCTGTGATAGCAAAAATTCAACAGCACCTGAACTACAACATAAATATAACCTAAACAAAGGTAACAAAGAGATCAATACAGAAATAAGTTTACTTAGAAAAATTATCTCAGAAATGGAATTTAAATATAAAATCTTAAAGGAAAATAACCTCCTTCTTAAAAAAAATTATGAACTTTTGAGAGGAAAAACTACTTAACAAAAAACAGAACATAAAATTGATGATGTAAAAAAACCAAAACAAAGGGAATGTGTAAATAAAAAATCAGCTCCTCCAGGACAGTCAACTACCAGTATGAACCCTGCACCTTTAACTTATGTATCCAGACAAACAGAATTCGAAAATCCAAAACCTGCCGCTGGAGAACAGTCAACCAACAGTGGAAACTTTGCACCTCCAACTTACGCAACCAGAGTGACGCGTCGGCTTTCGAACTCCAGTCTGCAATCTTCGGAAGCAAAAACATTCACAAAAAATGTAAACAAAAACCCACTAGCTCCAGCCCCCCAAGTTATGATACAGAGAGAGGTAAAAAATGCCATCCACGAAGCCGTTACAGCAACGAAAATAAATAATATTCTTAATTCAGCTCCATATTTGACCCCACAGGACGAGGACGGGGAATGGAAGCAACAAAAAAGAAGATCGAATTATAGACGCTTTATGGTAGGTGGAAATGAAGTAATAGATTCTATAAAATTAATTCCTAAATTGTGTGGCACTCAATGTTTCGAGGCTGCGTCCAGAAACCACCCCTAAAGACTTGGAAGCAATTCTGAAAAATCACTTCCCGGAGGTAAAGTGTGAAGCACATACATCGAAACGTCCAGAAATATATTCCTCAATGAAAGTCATTATTAACCAGGAAAACTTCAAAAAGACATGGCAGAGAGAGATATGGCCTAATGGTATCTTAGTTTCAAAGTTTTTTGTGAAGCGGAGTGTGCTGAGGAGAAAAATATGGACCCTCAGAAATAAGCATAAATAGTGGGACAGGCATAACTAAGTCTAAAAGTAAATGTAAAAGAAATCCAACAGGAAGTTCTCTATCAATGTATTTCCAGAATATGCAAAGTCTGTTCAACAAAATGGAAGATCTGTCTATCATAGTCGATAAATATTTGGTTGACATTGTGTGTTTATGTGAACATTGGCTTAACTCCTCCATAATAACTTATTATGATTTGCCAGGTTACAGTATCGTAAACTCGTACAAAACATCAACATGGTGGGGTAATGATTTATTTAAAATCCTGCTACAATCAAATAAAAAAAATTGACTATTGATAAATTATCAGAGGAAATTCATTGTGAAATATGTGCTGTGGAAATTAAAAATATTAATCTCATAATAGTGTGTGTATACCGCTAACCATCGGGAAGTGTACCTTTATTTCTAAAAAAAATCAATGATGTTTTATCTTTTCTCGATGGATTCAAAAAAAGATTTTCTTTATATGGTGATTTTAACATTAATACTCTCGATGAGAAATCACATGATGCCATCGATTTTTTTAATATGGTAAATAGTTTTAGGCTTGTTTCCTCGTAAGTGAACCAACACGCATTACTGAAACCTCTGGAAAATGCATTGACAACTGCATCTCAAACATTGGGAAAGAATGTCGCATCTCAGTGTTTGAGGGATTTATTTCTGATCATAAAGGTATAATGAATAGTCTTAAATTAGAGAATTCTACCAACATTGATAATGCTACTGAAATTGTACATTTCAGACCTATGTCACAACACTCCTGTAAAAAAAGTAGCCACCACATTACAAAATTATGACTGGAATGTTCTCTTTAGTCAGCTACAAGGCCCTGACCTCATGTGTGACTGTTTTCTTAAAATATTTCTAAATTTACTTGATGAACATTTGCCAATAAAAACTAAAACTGTACACTCTAAAAATAAAAAAAAAGTGGTTCACTCATGAGCTTAAAATTTTAAGAGAGAGGATTAAGTTTATTACTCAGTTTGCTAGGGATAATTCTGATATAAATTGTAGGGATGATATCAGGTCAGCCAGAAAGGCTTATAAGGATAAAAAAGTTTACCAACATAAAAAATATGTGGAGAATAAGATTGTGAATTCTGGTAATAAGTTACGAGAGATCTGTAGGTTGGTTAAGAAGGCTGGACCAAAATCCATAACTTACCCAGTGTCCCCTTCAGAATTTAATGAACTTTTTACAAATTTACCTTTGGTGCTTACAGAAAATATTTCTTGTGATAAAAAAAGAGCCATTGATATGATCTCAAACCATTTTCAGTGTGATGCTACCATTTTCCTTGCCCCCTTTACCAGCGATGAGGTGGCGGAGTTAATTTCAAATTTGTCAAATAATATCGCAAAAGATGTTTTTGATATAAGTAATAAAATGATAAAAACACTAAAAGATGGAATAGTAGGTCCAATGACCATCATTAGAAATAACTGCTTTCTCTGGGGAATATTTCCCTCTCAACTGAAAACTTCAAAGGTCTGTCCAATTTACAAAAAGGGGGACATGGATAATAAAAGCAATTACCACCCAATCTCGGTCGTATCTATCCTATCAAAAATTATCAAACTTGCATCTGCTAAGAGACTGACAACATTCTTATGCAAAAAAAACTATTATCACCCAAACAATTTGGTTTTCAAAAGGGTCTATCGACAACTGATGCTATCTTGAGGCTAGTTACTGACAGAGTGGAAGCTTTCGAGGAGGGGAAGGTGCTAACAGCAACGTTTTGCTACCTCTCGAAAGCTTTCGACTGTGCCTGTCATGATACTTTGCTTGATAAATTGCTCTTCTATGGCATCAGAGGAAATGCACTAAGACTGATTCTGTATTACTTATCCATGTGCTATCAGCTTGTAGAATGCAATGGTGTGAAGTCTTCGGTACTGCAGGTTAAGATGGGTATACCACAGGAGTCAATCCTGGGTCCCCTTACTCTTTTTGTTGTATTCGAATGATCTGTCATATCAACTTAACCTACTGAATACTATCCAATACGCC
The DNA here is from genome assembly GCA_030620095.1 of Kuschelorhynchus macadamiae. Lineage (NCBI taxonomy): Eukaryota > Metazoa > Arthropoda > Insecta > Coleoptera > Curculionidae > Kuschelorhynchus > Kuschelorhynchus macadamiae. The sequence goes on along the minus strand of JAUTXW010004650.1, from coordinate 122,446 downwards.
GACGATACCACCTTGTATGCTACAGAATCCTCTGTCATATTTAAACAACAAAAATCTATCATTCGTGTGATCGCCAAACTGCCTTATACAGAGTCGTGTCGACCTTATTTTAAACAATTAAAAATAATGACACTTTCAGCACTTTATATATTTATATATATCAATGTCTATTGTATGCAAAAATAAATCTGAATAATATTTGTAACACATGAATCTATACATTCTTATGGTACTAGACAGAAATCGTTGATTGTTGTGCCACTGCACCGATTGACTCTAACCGAGAAAACGTTTATGATCACTTCTATTAAATTATATAATAGTTTACCTGAGGAAATAAAAAATTTAACAAATGACAACTTTAAAAAGACTATTAAATGAATCCTTATAGCCTGAATAATTGTCTTTGGAGTGCCAATATAGGATTGGAAAGAATGGTAAAATAAAACAATGTATATTTTTATATGTATATATTGATTTCTTGTTCATTTATGGCTTCCAGGAGCTTTTCATGTACTGTTATTTTTTTTTTATTTAAATTTTAATGACTAAACCTAGATATAAGTTTTACACTATATGTTTTTTTAACCTAGCCTTAAGTTTTATGATTTATCTAGTATTAATTTTTACCTCTCGGCATGGGACTGGGGTGTTTTCCACATAGAGTGGAAATAATGATCCAGGCACCATTTCTGACGATGCCTAAACAATGTATTGTTGATCAGCAAATAAAGAATTATTATTATTATTATTATTATTATTATTATTTGTATGAAAAGCAGAGAGTTTACAGAATACAAAATCCTTTATTGTCTTGGTTTAGAAGTTATCTTGAGGATCGAGTTCAGACTATAGTTATTGACAGTTTTTCAGACCCATTTGTGGTTAAGTCTGGGGTTCCACAAGGATCGCACTTAGGGCCAATCCTATTTCTTCTGTTTATTAATAACTTGAGGCTTATATTCAAACATTGTCATTTTTTGTTCTTTGCGGACGACCCTAAAATTTAGCGTGGTATCAGACATACCAATGACTGTAGTCTTTTGCAGGATGATATCAAGAGTTTGGATTCATGGTGCATGGAAAATCATTTACAGCTAAACGTGACGAAATGTAAAATTATTTCATTTAGCAGAAAGAAATCTCCAGTCTTGGAATCATATACCATCTGTGGCTGTGGGCTCAAACAGGTAAATTTGGTGAATTTTTATTTCATTAGTTCGAAGTCATCTCGACTATTGCTGTAATGTCTGGTGGTCAGCAAGTGAGCAACATTGTTAATGAAATAATCAGCAGGAATTATATTCTTTAATCGACTAAACCTCATAAAACAACACTTATCAGTATTGAGTGACATGTCATTAAGCTGACACCAAGAAAAGACCACATTTGAGCAGATGATACTCAACGAAATAACTTCATATCATCAGTAAACAGCAAGAAGTTGAAGGAGAGTAAGTTACCTAATAAGTGGGATCCTTGGGGTACCCCAGATGTTACGTTAAACTTTGCAGACAAATGTCCCATCAATTTTAACCTGCTGTTTTCTATCAGACAGATTTGAAACAATCCACGAGTATAGGTTTCCTGAGATTCCATAACTGTCCAGTTTTGAGAGCAGTATAGTATGGTTGACCCTGTCAAATGCCTTACGAAAATCCGTGTATATTGTGTGACATTGACATTGGTCAGAACCTTTTCAATACAGTTCTCAAATAGTTTAGGTATAGCTGAGAGAATACTTATAGGTCTGTAACTCGTTATGTTGTTCTTGTTTCCAGATTTAAGAATAGGAGAAACATATGATAACTTCCAGATATCATGGAACAAACCTGAGCTAAGGGATTTGGAGAAGATATGATAAAGAGGAAGATAGAGAGAGTGAGAAAATAGTGTTAACACTCTGTTGGATATACCATCAGGACCAATGCCCTTACCTACGTTGAGCTGAGATAACAATTTTTCTATCTCAGTTTGAGAAATTCTTATGTCCGATATTACCTCAAGTCTGTCTGGAATCCAAATTCATTTCTCCGGGAATAGAACCATGATTGGTCTGAGATGAAACGAAGTTCCAAAACTATTTAGTATTTTCATTAATAGCACTTTCCATATTTGATATATAATAATTAAAACATTGCTTTGTTAATGATGAACATTGTCTGGGCAAAAGAGAAAAGGAACTATAATCAGCATCACTTTTTGTGAGCAATTTTTTTCTCAAATATTAAAGTTTTAAGTTCGTGTGAAAACCAGACTGGAAATCTGCTATTTGAAAAACACTGTTTCACAGGTACAAACAGATCAAAACAATAGTATATAACAGAGTAAAAATTGTCAATTTTGATCTGTAATTCATTATCTGAAATTGTCATCCAGTCATATGAAAGAAAAAAGTTATTAATGAAATCAAAATTGGCTGATTTAAAGTCATAATAAAAAACGCAAATAGTTTGTTTTTGTACATTTTATTTCGAGTGTTAATGCTGGATGATGGAGATCACAATTTACTAAACCAATACATTTGACAACAGAATCAATTTCAATATTTGCAAAGCATGAATCCAAAACGGAATTGTTCTCATCTAGCACTTCATTATATTGAGATAAGCCTAAAGAAGCGACAGTATCGCACAGAATAATTTCTTTTGCTGAGTTGATGTTGCATGGTAATAGTCCAAGAAAATCATCACTTGGAGACCATGATATCTGCGGTAGGTTATAATCGCGAACAAGTAGGACATTTTCAAACATTTCACAGGCATGAGACACAGAGTTTAAGTGAGATTCATAATAAGATATATCCATCAATGGTGGCACACACACACAATCAATACAGTATACCACATCACTGATTTTTACTGACACCCACACCTCTTCAATGACAGGATCAGCAATAGACAGAAGATGAGATTTATACTTGTTTTTCACAGCCAGAAGGACACCGACCTTTGTACTATTTTCTGTATTTCTATCAGTTCTGTGCACTACATAATGTAGATCAATGAATTCAGCATTGTTGATTGCAGGATCCAACCAGGTTTCCGTAAGGGCAATAATGGAGTATGTTTCATTTAGAACAGCACAAAAAAAGTCTTTTAATTTGGTTTTAAGGCCCCTGACATTCCGATAAAAGATTAAGACTTTATTTACACTCGATTGTGTCCCAGACTCGGTGGTCGAAAATTGGCAGTTCACAGCGATACCAGCCGGCCATAGATTAGGATCTAACAAACCCTTTAAGAGTGATTCCTTGACCCCAATTTTAAATGATACATCTTCGTTCTTGTTTAGGATGAAGCATTTAACGTCTGTTAGGCCAAATTGATTACTTATCTAGTCTTTTATATGATCCTCTGTGGTTTCTGGATCACAGCAACCAAAATGTATCCATTGACGTCTTTCCCCAGCAGAAAGACGTTCATTCTCAGTACCAGTCCCAATTATAACGCGATTAAAAGTGTCACTAGTAGATGTTCGAGATTGTGAGTTGGTATTGATTGGACATGGTGGTCAAGATTGTACCTGCTTCGTTGTTTCAAAAGATGAAGAACTTAAATTAGGAACTTCTTTACCCTTTTGTTGTCTGGGCATGTGCTGAATTTGGGATGCGAGGCGTGGTTTAGGATCAGGTTTAGACGCCATAATCTATGTTTTAATGTTTGAAGTTCAACTTCCAAACTAAGTAGTTTTGTTTGTAATTCACTGTTGGTTCTCTCCTAGTCATTCAAACGTTTGTCATAAACTTCTTTTTGGGTAGTAGAAAAAAGATTAGAACATGCTTTGATCTCATTAGGAAACTGCTTCACTATATTGAGATTTGTTTTTTCAAGTTTACTAACACTTTCAGTTAATGAGCCAATATGTACCGTTATGCTCTTTATTTTAGTTTTTAGTTCGTTAAAAGCAGGTATACTGGCACTCTTCGCGTCCGCATCCAACAGCTTCTTTTGGAGAGTAGTATTAATAACATCCAGTCTTTCAGAAAATTTTTTAGAAAGACTATCATAAAGGGAACCATAGACATTCTGCATTTGATCTTTGAGGGCAGCTACACAACTGACATGATTGATGACTGATTATATAATTTATGTTATTAACACAGGCATATAACATTACCCTTGTTTTCATTTGGGTTACTTGAGCCTTGGATGTTGAAAATTTTGAGCAAGCCATGCAGTATGTAATAATAATTTTTATTTGCACATATAACAAAGGTCTTAGCATCGTCAAAAATTGTACATTAAATAAAATATATAAAAGTCGATACATCCAAATAAAATAAAATAGCTTGCATTACAAAAGAGCAGTAAAAATATTAATTTAAAATACATTACTAATAGATAAAGACTAATTGATACGGAACAATCACACCACTCTTACAATAAGTTTAAAACAAAGGTTATATAGGCCTTGTCAGGTAGTCAGCAATATCATAAGGACTTATATCAATTAATAGATTTCTTGCAGTTAGTTTGAACTTACTAATTGGCATACTTTTTATAGTGTCAGATAAATGATTAAATAAAGAAATAGATATATTGAGAAAGCTTTTGTGTGTTAATCTTAACCTGGGTTGTAGTAGGATAAAATTGTCTCGGGATCTGGTGTCATACCCATGGAAATCGAAGTGTCTAACCAGAATATGTTGATGGTCTTTAACATAGAGAAGACATTGGTAGATAAATAAACCTGGAGTCGTTAATATATTGAGCCTTTTAAAATGAGGTCTGCAGGTTTCATTGTAGTTTAGTCCAAGCATAATTATCAAAGCTTGTTTTTGGATTTTAAATACTCTTGACCAGTCAGCTGAGTTACCCCAAAAATACTATAACTCATCTGACTGTGGAAAAGACCAAAGTAGGCAGTTCTCATGACTTCCAAGGGGACTGTTTTAGATAATCTACACAGAAGAAAAACTACAGATGACAGCTTACTACAAAGGCGTTGGATTTCAGATTTCCAGTTCAGCCTTCCATCCAAATTTACTCCAAGGAACTTGGCACTCGCCAGTGAGTGATTCACCACCACAGTGATCAGGTTTTAAAGCAAAATGCAAATATTTCGTTTTTGCTATGTTTAAGCATAATTGATTGCCCGATAACCAAGTCTCCGCCTTGCTCATGAAACCCTGTTGTTGTTCAGAATTGTTGAATAATATTGTGGTGTCATCTGCATACTGTATCACTACTGGGGCGCCTAAGTAATATGGTAAGTCATTAACATATAGTATAAAAAGTAGGGGACCTAAAATCGAACCCTAGGGTACCCCTGCAGTTACACAATGTGCGGACGATTTGTTTCCAGCGCAAGTTACGTCCCCTATACTGTTTAGGTTGCATTTATATAATTTATATAAAAGAAACATATAAATAGAGGCAAAATGTAAAATTGTGTTACTGTTAGTCTGTCCTCGATTCTGAACGTTTGTTTCATTTTTTAAAATAAAGTTACGTAATTTTTAAAAAGTGCTTTCCGCTCGACCACAACGCAACTGGCGCAGTCGGTAGGATAGTGAAACGTGACAAAAAACACGGTTTTTTCCAAAAATTTATTCACTAAACCTACAAAACAAATTCGACGGTTCAAGTTTTGGAAGTAGATAGTACCGATCTAAGGCGACTTCACAAGACAAGACGAATCGAAGAACCCAAAATTCAGAAACCGATTGGAAGAGAAATGGTGCCGATCTAAGGCGGCTTTCAAGAGGAAAAATCTTAAGAGAATTGGGAGCCTACTGGGAGCAGAGAGTGCCGATCTAAGGCGACTTCCACAAGGACCATCTTCAACGGGGAACCCGACGGAAAGAGACGAGACAGCTAGCACATCACCAAGAACCACTGGGGAGGACAAAAATCGCCGATCCAGCAGTTCAACTGGGGAGGACAAACATCGCCAAACCAGCGTAGATTTAAGGACCTAGGATAAGGAAGAAACAACAAGAAACCAACAAGAAAACCGATGAAACTCTTTTTTATTCTAGTATTGTAAGTCAAAAACATTTTTTTTTACCAATTTTTCATATTTGCAAAAATAAGTAATTTTGTTTTCATTTTAGTACCAAACAACGTAAATTTGAAATTTATTTTTGGAAATACCCATTTTATTTTAAAACCATTTTATTTGCAACATTTTATTTTTGTGTATATGTAAGTGTATATATATATATTTTTGCGTATAACCATATTTTTCGTATATCCATATTTTTGCTTAAAAGTATATATTTTATATTTAGTGTATGTATATATATATATATATATATATATATATATATATATATATATATATATATATATCGCCAAAATTGAGCTATTTCGAGAATTTAATTTAGACGATCTAATCGACTCTATAAACGATCTATCAATTAATTCTGGTTCAACTGACAATAAAACAAAAAATAAGAAAATGGCAACAAACTATACTCTTTTGCGTTATCAAGCAGATAATGTTCCAAATTTTGATGGAAATCCAAAATTGTTACAAAGATTTATAACAGCCTCTGAAAATTTATTAAAAGCTTTTCAAAATGTAAATAACGTAAATGATCCTATAAACATTTGTCTATTTGATACCATATTAAGTAAATTAATAGGTAGAGCCGCAGAACTTATTGTTTCAAGAGCTGAATTAAATAATTGGAATTTAGTTAAACAAGCCCTAATAAATACTTTTGCAGATCAAAGATCTATCGATTGCCTTATTCAAGATTTAATTAATTTAAAACCTTATAAAAATGAACATCCTTTAAATTTTGGTATGAGAATTCAAGATTCTAGAAGTTTACTTTCGGCAAAATTAAATGCTACAAATGAAGACGCCGCAACTAAATTAATTAAGATTACTCATTATGATGAATTCGCTTTAAAAACATTTATACGAGGTTTACCGTACAATATGCAATTAGTCATACGTTTAAAAAATCCAACTGTGCTTGAAGAAGCTATGGCCTTTGTGCGTGAAGAAGAAAATTTTATTTATTTTAAAAATGCTCAAATGCAATTACCACAAAATAAATCTGTACCAATAAGTACACCAAATTTACAAAATAAAAATCAAAAAGGACAACCAACATATAAACCAAATTATTCACATAATTTTAGTCCTAACTATTCGAACAATTTTAATCCAAACTATTTACAAAATAATCCTAATTTTCCAAGATTTCCAAATAATATAAACGGAAATAATGTTCCAAGTTATTTTGGAAGAAATCCAAATAATTTCTCACAAAACTTTCAAAGACCAAATTTTACACAAAACTTACAAAGACCTATTTTTAATCAACCTAGACCTTTTATGAGAACAAATTCTAATTTTGCTCAAAACTCTATGAGAACTAGACAAGTAGAACCAATGGACACAAGCTCTGGTAATACTATTTTAAACAATAATTTACAAAATAAAAAAGTAAATAGTGAACTTTATAACCAGGAAGTTTTACAGCAAAATACCACAAATGATATTCAAAATAATGATTATGCCGATAATCAAGGAATATTAAATTTTGAAAATATTGATTATGCTGATAATCAAGAAATATCGAATTTTGAAAATCCCTATTATGAACAAAATGATATATATATGCCAAACTATATCGATATGTGCCAAGAACAAGAATATGACCAAGAAAATACCGAAAATGTAAATTTTTCGAAACCGAGCCTGAACAACAATATGAGATAGTAATTCTAAATAACTATACAGCTGAATTACCGTATATTTATATTCCCGAATTAAATGCAAATTTTCTATTAGATACAGGAAGTACTCGAAGTTTTATAAAACCAGAAATTGCTTACAGATATTTTTCTAATTATATTGTAAACGAAATTTTTCAAGTGCAAACCGCACATGCAACGTCCTTTCATAATGAAATTGCGACCATTCCAATATTTCCGATATTTAAAACTCACGGAGAACATACATTTTATTTATTCGATTTTTCAGACAAATTTGACGGATTAATAGGTTTAGATCTTATTATGCAACTTAATGCTAATTTAGATTTTAATACACAACTTTTGCAATTACCCTATGTTGAAATCCCTATACGTTATTTAGGAAAAATTGAAAATAAATTTTCACCCAAAATGTTAAAAGAAAAATTTACTTATATTATACCACCAAGATGTATTCAAAAAATAAAAGTACCTGTGAACATCACAGAAGGAATAGGTATACTTGATTACCAAAAATTCGGATATTTAGAAATTCCCGAATGTTTAGTTGAGATAAAAAATAACCTTACTTATGTAACTGTTTTAAATTCCTCAGAACATCCCAATAAATTACAATTTCTTGAACCCCTAGATGTTGAAAAAATAAATGTAAACGAACTCAATTTCGTAGATTACAACCCTAATGAACAACCATATGATAAAAATCTAGATAATCAATTAAAAACTAATTTAAAAAACTTAAGACTAGATCATTGCAATTACGAAGAAAAACAAAAAATTCGTAAACTATGTTTCGAATATAGAGATATTTTCCATTGTGAAGGAATACCCTTAACTTTTACAAATGCTATTAAACATCAAATAAAACTAACTACAGATACTCCTATTTACACTAAAAGTTATAGATATCCTGAAATTTATAAAAAAGAAGTTAAAGATCAAATTTCAAAACTTTTAGCCCAAAATATAATAAGAGAATCAAACTCTCCATATTCATCTCCAATTTGGATAGTTCCTAAAAAGCTTGACGCTTCAGGAAAACCAAAATATCGTTTAGTTTGTGATCTAAGACGTATTAATGACGTAAGTGTAGCAGATAAAATGCCACTACCAAATATTAACGAAATTTTAGATAAACTAGGTAAAGCACAATATTTTTCTACAATAGACCTTGCTAACGGTTTTCATCAAATCGAAATGTGTAAGGAAGATATTCCCAAAACAGCATTTAGTACAGATTTCGGACATTATGAATTAAGAATGCCCTTCGGTTTAAAAAATGCACCCGCGACATTCCAACGCGTCATGAACAATATATTAAGAGGATTACAAGATGAAATATGCTTTGTATATTTAGACGATATAATTGTTTTTAGTACAAGTCTAGATGAACATATTTTAAAACTAAGAAAAATATTTAATCGATTAAGAGAAGCCAATTTTAAAATACAGTTAGATAAATCTGAATTTTTGAAAAAAGAAGTCCAGTATTTAGGACATGTTGTAACACAAAACGGAATTAAACCAAATCCTGAAAAAATTTCAGCAGTAAAAAATTTTCCTATACCGAAAACTCAAAAAGAAATTAAATCATTTTTAGGCTTAATAGGATATTATCGCCGCTTTATACAAGATTTTGCTAAAATAACAAAACCAATGACAAAATGTCTTAAAAAGAACTCTAAAATAGAGCATACATCAGATTTTGTAAATGCGTTCGAACATTGTAAAAACTTATTAATCAATTCACCGATATTACAATATCCTGATTTTACAAAACCATTTATATTAACTACAGATGCTAGTAATTATGCTTTAGGAGCAATTCTATCTCAAGGGACAATACCCAATGACAAACCAATCGCTTACGCATCGCGTACTTTAAATGAAACTGAAACTAGATATTCGACTACAGAAAAAGAACTTTTAGCCGTAGTTTGGGCATGTAAATATTTCCGACCTTATTTATTCGGAAGGCAATTTTTTATATATGTTGATCATAGACCATTAGTATGGCTATTTAATCAAAAAGATGTAAATTCAAAACTAACTCGATGGAGATTACGTTTAGAAGAATTTGATTATAAAATAATATATAAAAAAGGCACTCAAAATAGCAATGCCGACGCCCTATCAAGAATACAATTAAATTTATACGAAAATGATTCGGTAATAAACAATCCAGGAGACGCGGATCATGACATAGTTGAATACTTGCGTAATCTTTCGGAAAACGTTATTGTGACTAATAGAGATAACCCTGACTTAGATCAAGTGCAAAACTTAGATAATAACTTGCCCTCGACATCAGCAATTCGAGAAAACAATGAACAAAAGATAACTATTCTATCTGACATTCAAGTTCGACCTGCAGTAAGTACCTCAGATAATACGGTGCATAGTAATCAAAATGATAATGAGAACCCGGGATTAAATATCCTAGATGAGATAATAAATAATAAATCGTTGCAATATTTAATTAAAAGGTCACCTCACCCAAAGATAAAAGTTGACTTCGAAACATTTGAAAAAAGTTATATTAATAAGGTAGAATTACCAACGGATCCTGAAATAATTAAACAATTTATTCGTGATTATATGAACAGCGAAAAAACGTGTTATATATATTTTTATAACGAAGAACTTATACCCGTATTTACAAACGTGTATATACAAAATTTTAGGAAACCTAAAATAATAAGATGTACTAAACTAGTCAATAATATTTCTGACCAAGATGAAAAAATTTTATTAATAACCCATCAACACCAAAGTAAAACTAATCATAGAGGAATAACTGAAACGTATGATCGACTTAAAATGAATTATTACTGGAATAAAATGAAACAAGATGTTACTCAATTAATAAATGACTGTATAACCTGTCAAACTCTAAAATATAGTAGACAGAAATCATATGTGCCCTTAGTAAAAACTGAAACACCGTCCAAACCTTTTCAAATAATTCATATAGATACATTTACTTTTGAAAAAAATAATTGTCTTACAATATTTGATAAATTCTCAAAATATGGACAAGCCTATGTATATGATAAAAACGCTAAATCAGTTTGCGATAAACTTATAAACTATTTTTCATATTTCGGATGTCCAGAAACAATTGTTAGTGATAATGGCTCTGAGTTCAATAATGAATTAGTAAAAGAATTACTAAAAGCTCAAAAAATAAATATTCACTTTACAACTCCCCTCCATCACGAGTCTAGTGGCCCAATTGAAAGATATCATTCTACTCTAATCGAACATTTAAGAATATTAAAAGAAAAGGATAAAACTAAACCAATCTCAGAATTATTACCCTATGCAGTTATAGCATATAACAGCTCAAAGCATAGTACAACAAAATATACACCACATGAATTAATTTTAGGACACACAAACTCTCGTGATCCTTTTGACCTAATATCGACTACATTTTATTCAGACTATGTAGTATCTCATAAACAAAAGGTAGATGCAATCTATAATAAAGTCACAGAAAAAACTGAAACTCAAAAAGAAGTCATGTTAGTAAAAACTAACCCAAAAGGTGACAAACCCTACGAATTTAAACTTAATCAAAAGGTATATAAAAACTTATCCCCTAGAACTAAAAATCAAGCAAAGTTCAGCGGACCTTATATAATAAAAGAACTACTTGAACATAATCGGGTAAAAATACAAAATGTTAAAAATCCCAAAAAGACTGAAATTATACATGTAAAAGAATTAAAACGACCTCTTGTTACAGATGGTCCTACGCCCGAGGAGACAAACCAAAATATTACGACTTAAATCAAAACCCTGGCATATTACCCTACAAATTAGGACATGCACAGAAAACAACTAATCATTGGACATTTATACAAATATTTGACATAAAAGGTATAATAGAAGAATATAAATCTTTAAGTTTAAAATATAATATGTTAAAAGCACATTTGCGGAATAAAACCGACTATAATACGGAATATTATAATTCTTATATAATTATTGATAATCAAAAACAGAAAATATTACGTCAAATTAATGAAATATTACCTCCTAAACAAACTGGGCAGAAAAGAGGTTTAATTAATGGACTAGGTAGCATAATAAAAAGTATAACAGGGAATTTAGATGAAGATGATGCAATGGCAATAAATAACGAAATAAATATATTAAAACAAAATCAAAATAATATTAAATTATCTATGGATAAACAAATCACTCTACTTAGTAACTCAATTAAAAGTTTTCAAGAAATATCTAAGAATATATCTCATAATCAAAATATCCTAGAATACAGGGTAAATCAAACAATACAAGTTTTAAACCAAATAGAAATCCAAGAAATCTCCGATTTTGATTATTATCGGACTCAAATGGTTTTAACACAAATGTATATGTTATTTCAAAATATATATGATATATTAGCAAATATAGAAGTTGCTATGTCTTTTGCTAAACTAAATAACTTCCATAATACTATAATTCAACCTAAAGAATTATTAACAGAAATAAATCTGATTAAAAGACATTTAAATTCAGAGAAATTGCCATTTGAACCAATTTTAGAAAATATCATTAAATACGAAAATGTTCTAGAGATAAAAGGCTATGTAATAAACAGCGAAGTTACTTTTATGCTAGAAATTCCTTTAGTCGAAAAACAAGATTATACTTTATTTCATCTATTTCCAATACCAATACCTAATGGCGAATATTATAAAATGATAATACCAAATTTTAATTATCTCATAATAAATGAAAAGAATTTCGGATATTCTAATGATCCTTGTAAGAAAGTAACGGACAATGAATATTTATGTAATCACATTCACTCTGAGAATATATTTAAAACACTACCATGCGAAATGCAATTATTAAGATATTCACATAATATCGCGAACTGCAAGCAAATTTCCGTAAAATTAGAAAATCTAGAAATTCAAAATATTGATAAAGGCAAATGGGTTGTTGTAACAAATAAAGACATTACAGCTACCGAAAATTGTAAAAATAATCAAAATACCATTTTATTAAACGCGACTTATTTAATTGAGTTAAGCCCTATATGTAGTCTTAAGATAAATGATATAATACTTAGGAGTTATAAGAACTCTAAGAATGAATATTTAAATATACCTTTACCTAATATTAATTTAAATATTACAAGCAAAACTGTCTATAGTAATATAAGATTTTTGAAAACGAATTCCATAAACCTGGAAAAACTTGATGATTTACAAAATGAAATAAATAAGCAGAAAATTGAAAATACTAAACTTTTGACTAACACTGTATATTACCATAAGACAAGTTTGTGGACTATTTTATTGTATGCAATTTTAACCATTATAATATTTTATATTTTGTACAAGTATTTATGGCCTAAAGTAAAGATTCTTAAAATTAAAGAAAATGAGGCAAATAATAATATAATAATTTAAATTTGATTTGTTCCAAATAAAATTAGGTCATAAAAACTTTCAGTTTATATGCCCATCAAGGGGTAGAGGAGTTACGTCCCCTATACTGTTTAGGTTGCATTTCTATAATTTAGATAAGAGAAACATATAAATAGAGGCAAAATGTAAAATTGTGTTACTGTTAGTCTGTCCAGCTAAATGAGGATCACCAGCCATATGTATTAAAATAACCTTGCTAGTCTTAAGTTTTTTCGGAAACTTGCCCGATTGGAAGCATTTATTAATTATAATTGAGAGTGGGGTCAACAAACCCTCTTGAATACTTTTTAGCAACTTATTACTCATTCCATATGCATCAAGAGCTGTACTATTTGACATAGAGTTAAATATATCTTTAAGTTCTTGTGCACTGGTTGGCAACAAATAGAAAGAGTTGCAAGACGAAAAAGAGGCCGAGGCAATCTGAATAGGGCTAATATTAGTGGTGGGAAGAGACTCAACAACACTCTTCCACACATTTGAAAAGTAATCGTTAAAATTATCCGATTCAATTTCAGATTCACTGAAATCCCGCGACTCACCTGCCTCATTAACAATCTTCCAAATCATTTTAGGTTTATTTTTAGCATTTGAGATAAGATTGGTACGATATTTGCACTTCTGTTCCCGTATTTTGAAACGATAATAGGATCTCAGCTTTTTAATGTCATCTTTAAGATTTAGACTAGTATAGGTTTTAGACATTTCAATTAGAAAATTAAGTCGATCTCTTATCTCTTTGAGTTCTGCATTAGACCATTTTGTTTTTATTTCTTGAATGTATTCTTTTAGTTCTTTCGGGAAAAAAGTTACCAATTAAATTCAAAATTATGTCAAAGAAAGTGTCAAACATTGTATCGCCGTCCATACTATCTGAAAGAACCATCTGCCAATTTATATTGCACAGTCGTGAAATACATTGATTAATAGAGGTCTCCGACAAAGGCCTATACATAAAAATTTCTGTTTGGTTGTTCTCCCTAATTATTTGTTTATATATATATATATATATATATATATATATATATATATATATATATATATATATATATACATTCAGAGTGACAGATGTGTCGTTTTTGAGTGTGTGGTGTTTATTTGTATTTTTAATTAATAAATGCCTGTTATTGCTAAATAAATTATGTGTATGCTTGCTAGAGTGTGAAGTGCCTGCGGGAGTGTTTGCAAGCCCCAGCTTTGGATATTTATCAAGTAAAACCTTTTGTAAGATTTCCAATTCCAATTCCAATATATGTTTTTGGCACTGCACTTCGCAACTTGCCAGATTGCTCCCCGTCCGGAGCTTACTCGCTTTATCCGGCGACCCTCGGAGCGAGATACACTTTATTCCGGTTTGGGGACGTTATCGGTGGGATGTCCGGATGGCGAGCTCTGGGCTCCCGGTCACCCCGTGTATTTTAAAATCTTTAAATTTGACTTTATTTAAAAACTTTCTAATGCATCTTGGCTTCCACTAGATGCCCCTTGAGAGTACTACTGGTCTCACGAGATAACCTTTTCTTTCAAGCTATCCCCTTACCCCTCCCACTCCCGCCACGTAGCGGCCGTTACGCTAATATTCTATGTAGAACTGCGGCAGACGAACGGGATAGAATGCAGGAACAACTAGGCCTCACACGTTCACAGCGTATGCTCCGTTTCTAGCGGGGTCGTTAGTTTCCACACTGAGCGGTTGAGTCTCCCGTTTCCCCCCGAAATAAAGCAGCAAAACCGAACACGTGGCACCACTTATGTTAACAACACACAGGTCTGCATTCGACGAGACGAACCGGAAGACTGTTTGTAAGATTTAAATTTTCAAATTTTCAAGGGAAACCATAACCTATAAACCACAAGATTGCTCACTTGTCAACTGTCATTGTCAAACCAATTTCAACTGTCAATAGTCTTCAACAGCGCTGCCAAACATTTTTTACAATCACTGAGTAATTGAATGACCCATTCCGACGTTGCTAAGTCATTGAACCTAAATAACACAAATCCGTATTTGCAATAATTCATACCATTTCTTTTGAGATGTTTTGGGATATTTGCGTTTTGAATTGAGTAGGGAAGCATACCTTGGAGTATCTGTTGAGATTATCCAAGAATTTTGAAAAGAACGTCAATGACGCTATATTGAATAAAAAGTATGGGAAGAAGCGTCATTGGTACTTTTAAGTGCTGCGGTGGCAAAGAACTAACTTGCTACTACTGTGTTTCATGCAACTCAAATCAACATAGAAGCTGCATAGAGAGAAAAAAGAGTGCAATTTATATAAAAGACCATAGAATTTACTGCAGTAAAAAATGTGAAGCTTACAAAACGTAACTGCTGAAGAAAATAAGCTCGTTATAGAACTTCGTAAGATCATTGCTGAATTGCAGAATGAATCGACAGAAAAAAAACAATTTTTTAGAAACACAAAAAAGAAAGTCTATTGCATTTGAAGCAGAAGTGGAGGAAGCAGAAGGCCACTTGACAAGCAAAATATTGGAGTACGAAGAAAAAATGAAAATCCTACAAAATAAAATTACAGCCCTGCAGAAACTAAATAGTGAGAATTTAGAGCAAACAAAACTGAAAATAAAGGAAACTGAAGAAAACTCAGGAAAAGTTCTTGATGAACATAAAAAAAAAATTAAGTACTTGGAAAAAAAACTAACTGACGAAAAACAAAAGAGTGGAGATGTCGAAACCAATGCAGAAAAAACAAACAAAAGTATTGAAGCCTATAAAAAACAAATTGATGACTTAACAAAAAGTATCAGCGAATTAAATACAAGAAACGTAAAAGATAATGAAATTTCAAAGGAAAACCATGAAAAATTCCAAGAAGAAATTCAAAAACTAAAAACTATAGTGGATAAGTTTAATAGAGAAAATATTAACCTTAACAAAAAAATTATAGAAATAGAAGATGAAAAAAAAAATCTAAATAGTTTGTCCTTAAAAAATCAATGTAGACAAACACTCAAGGAATACAATAGTGACCAGAGAGAGGTAGTGAAACTGGTTCCTGGTGTGATTAATATCAGGGAAAATCAAACTGCGATTGCTGAATTAGAGAGATCATCTTGCAGTAATTCACACATTACTCTGTTGAGAGGTGAAAAAGATGAGGTAGAAAATTGACTCTGTTATTCCATGCATGGCTACCCCAGGGGCGGCAAGTGTCACATCAGATAAAGAGACAAAATCAACAGTCATCAGAAAAGAAAGCGAGATCTGTGTAAAGAAGTCAAAGTCTTCGGAAAATAAGGAAACTGAAGACAAAGATGGCTGGAAACTAGTTCAGTCCAGATCAAGGAGGAAAACATCTCGACCTGAACCTTTTAACAGGGCAAATAATGTCATGAATGCATTGGAGGTTGCTCAGAGAAGACACTGGGTCTTTTTATCGGGATTCTCAACCACAGTTGTTGCAGAGAATATTGTAAATTACTTGGGAGCTCAGAACTTTGAAAAGAATCAGTTATTGTGCGAAAAAATGAAAACAAAAAAAGACATGCGGATGAGTTCCTTTAAGTTAGGAGTTCCCAAAGAATTAGAGGACAGAGTGATGGATCCTAATCTATGGCCAGTGGGAATCACCAATTACCATTTTATGAACATTCAATGCCGATAATTCTCGAGAGTCAACACAACACCGAGGAATTTAAAAAAAACAAAATTTCAAACAAAACTGTAAATATATTCCATTTAAACATTCAAAGCTTACGTAATAAGGTTTTTGACCTAGAGGTATTTCTAAAGGATGAAGATTTTGACTGTCTTTGTGTCAATGAGCACTGGTTGGTGCATGATGAGTTGCTGATGCTCATATATGCCATGGTGGCGTGGTTATTTATTTTAGAGATGGCATGAGTGGTGGTGATCTTAACATCTCGGCAGGAGCTCATGATCTGTGCAACCTTTTTACCTCCTACGGACTCCGTAAAACTGTAGACTTTCCAACTCGTATGAGTGCTTGCATTGACAATATGTTCACAAATATTAACCCTGATTTCAGTACTGCAAAGCGTGACTTCTCTCTTTTGTCTGATCATGATGGAATCATTTGTAGCTTTCGTGCAGGTTCTAGCAGTTCAAAGCAGCATATAAGTTATAGACCTGTCACAGATGATGGTCTTTTTCTGCTTTACAACACCATCGAGCATGTTGACTGGAGCTTTGTCTTTGAAGATAACTATGACCCAAACGCCAGGTTTGAGAAATTTATCTCTTTTATTCAGAACACTGCAAATTTGTGTTTTCCTATAAAATCGAAACTTATTGATACTGGTATTCGTCGAATCCCCATTCATTGATTTACTGAACATCATAGAGACATGAGAGATAGAAGTCACTTTCAGATGCCTATAAAAGTAACCCACTTCTTGTGCCACGGCGCATGGTTAATGACTACAGAAGGCAATACAGGCAGGAAATATGCAGGTCTAAAAGAGAAGCTCATGATAATTTCATATCTCGTGCTGCAAATCCACAATCTGCCATGTGGAAATTTATTGCTATCAGCTAACTCATTAAACTCATTTTTTTCCAGCATTGCTGAGGAAATTGTCACTAACCTGCCACCTTCTTCCAGGGATTTCAGATATTATCTGAATGATAATCAAGGTGAAAACATACATTTTGGGTTTAGGGCTGTTACTTTCAATGAGGTTAGGAAAGCTTTTGATGACCTGAAAAACAGTAAAAGTAGGGACTGTTATGAGATGGACATAAAGAGTGTTAAAACAATTAAGAATCTTATCATATCTCCGTTGACCAGACTGATAAATGGATGCATATCTAGTGGTGTTTTTCCATCTGTACTGAAGATGGCTAGGATTGTGCCTCTATATAAGAATAAGGGATCAAGGGATGATGCAACTAACTACAGGCCAATCTCAATACTCCCATTTTCTCTAAGATATTTGAGAAAATTCTTAACTGGCAAATTAAGCATTATTTCGAGACCAATAACCTGTGTTTCCAAAAACAGTTCGGCTTTCACAATGGCAAATCCACAACTCTTGCTATTAATTCATTGTCATCAGATGTCTTTGAGGGTTTCGAGGGTGGCTGTGATACCTACGCATCATTCTTTGACCTTACAAAGGCTTTTGACTGCGTTTCTCACCCCATACTTCTGGAAAAGCTTAGATATTACAACTTTATGCCACATAGCATCACTTTGATCCAGTCTTACCTTAAAGATAACTCACAGTTTGTGACTTTTGACGGTGTAGTCTGGTTTCTCATTTATGTGAATGATATTGCTAATGCTGTCTATGGTGCAAATCTTCTTCTTTTCGCAGATGACACTACTCTCTACTTTCAATGTCATCCTTCCACATCTACTGCCAATATTATAGCTGAGAATCATTCTAAAATTAAAGCCTGGTTCAACATCTAAAAGACTCAGTTTAAACATCACTAACACCCAGAATATGAAATTTTCTATTCGTAACAATAGCCAGACTCCACCCCCTGATGAATCTGTAAAGTTCTTGAGAGTGTATTTGGATGTAGGAATGACTTGGGCCGGTCATGTGGCAGGACTCAGTAAACGGCTCTCAAGAATAATCTTCTTGGTGAGAAACTTTTCTAAATCTGTTTCACTTCAGACCTTGCTGACTGCTTATCATGGTTGCTTTGCATCCAACATGGCATATTCCTTGCTTCCTCTTCAGCATACAGCGTAGGTGTGTAGATGTGAGCGCACTTTATTTTTTATTTATTTCACTTTATGCCAACTGATCTAAGTAGATATGACGTCAAGTGTAAAAATAAAGGATAACAGACATTTTTAAAACAATATCAAGATTGGACTAACTAACAGAAAAGAATTATTGCAAAATTGAAAAGTAATTTCTAACATTATAATAACTTTTTTCAAGAAGATAACTCTTTGTACTTTTCTTACATTTTTTGTAAGAAGTTATTGATAGTTGGTTGTACATATTCCCACAAAAACAGTAAGGACTTTTTTGGAAAGTGCTAGTCCTATAGTGCGGTATATAAATGTTTGTATAGTTTCTTGTACCATAATTATGAAGTTCTTGATGACGAGAACATCTGGTGAATTGTTTTTTAACAAATAATACCGAGTCTAAAATTAGAATACATGGAATAGGGAGAGTTTTATACTGTTTGAAGTAGGGTTTACATGAGTCTAATGGACTTAATGAGAAAATTTTTCTAATTATTCTTTTCTGTAATATAAAAATTCTGTTTAAATCTGTTTGGCCCCAGTATATAATACCATAGCTTAGATGGCTATATGCTAGTGCGTAATAGATATTTAAAAGTAGTTTTATTTCTAAAGTGTTTTTTAGATTCCTTATTCCAAAGTAGGCAGCATTTAACTTACTTGCGACATGGTTCACGCGGTTGCACCATGTTATGTGTGTATCTAGATGTAATCCTAGAAATTTAAAATTATCAATCCTATTTATATGTTTGCAGTTTAATAACAAATTTGGAACCCGAGGCATATCTTTTCTTATACAAAATGTTATAAAGCAGCTTTTGGATTCGTTGACAATAAGGCAATTTTTCTCACACCATAAAGCAAATTTTCCCAAAATTATATTGGCATTATTTTCCAATTTCTCGAAATTATTATCAGAAATTGCTATAGTGCAGTCATCTGCATAGAGAATTATTCTATTTTTTGATAGTGACAGAGGCAAGAAATTTTCCAGATCATTTATAAAAAGCATAAATAGTAGAGGTGAAATAATGCTTCCCTGAGGTATACCACAGTTTATATTATGTCCAGTAGAGATAACATCCCCAATCTTAACCTTTATCTTACGTTACTCTAAATAAGACACTAACCATTTGTTTGTTATACCCAATGCATATAATTTCTTCTGTAAAAAGGAGCTATTTAAGCAGTCAAAAACTCGAGTTAAGTCAAAGAAGATGGCAAGAACGTAGTTTGATGTGTCCAAGCCCTCATAAACATAATTTAATAGCCCAAAAGCAGCTGTAGAAGTGGAGCAATCTTTTCTAAAACCGTGTTGTTTGTTAGTTATTAATTTTTCTGCATTTAAGAAGTTTTCTATCTTGCATAAAACTACTTTTTCAAAAAATTTAGAAAAGGTAGGCAGGCCCGTAATACATCGATAGTTTTCGATTTATTCCCTGTCACCCTTTTTATAAAGTGGAATAACTTCTCCTACCTTCAACTCATGAGGGAATATACACTTTTCGAGGGATAAATTAAAGATATAGCATAATGGGTGTTTCGATATAATCCCATATTTTTTCTAACGCCATAACTGGGATGTTGTTTTTACCAGAGCAGGTTGTTTTGTTTTTTAACAGTTTTAAAGCTAAATGGAGATCGTGCACATTCAATGGTGTTAAAAAAATTGACCTGATATGAAATTCACTGGTTGTACAATTTGAAAAATCAATATTTTGTTTACCTAAGGTTGTTGATATTAGGTTTTCTGCGCTTGTTGCAAAATATTTGCAGAATTCTTCACATATTTCAGAGGTATTTATTATGTAATTATTGTTAGATACTAATTTTGTCAGATTAGAGCACTTTTTTACTCTTCCTAAGTTAGTATTTATTACTTGCTCATTTAGAGTTATATGAGTCTAAAATTTTTTGTTTGTAGAAATTTGATTTCTGTAGAGCCAGCTGTTCATGAAATAGTTTTTTTGACTGAGTGTATAAGTTTTTTGACTCCAGTGTGTTCCAAGATCTGCACAACCAATACAAATTTTTTAAATTCTCGCTCTGTTTAATTAGGTCTGGGTTTATCCATTCTTTATTTGGAAGAGCGGTCTTTATAATTACTTTTTTTAGGGGACAGGCTATATCTAAACAATGTAGAAAATTGTGCCAAAAATAAGTCCATGATTCATTAACATCTTTAGTATTATATAGATAACGAAGGTCTGTTCTAGATAAGTGATAATTAAGTTGAAAGATATTTTGAGTTGAATCAAAGAACCTTTTAAAAAAATATAAATTGGAAAATGAAGGCTTGTTCAGAGGGGCATTCAAATGAAATATTATTCTTTGTGCCATATGATCTGCGATGTTCGCTTCAAAGTTGATTGCATTAAAGTTTGGGTGATTTGCAATTACATAATCTAATGCTGAGGGGGGTCTGATTCGAAATTACTCTAGTTGGTTCAACCGGGAGAATGGATTTTATGTTGAAACTTTCCAGCAAGTCGAAAAGAACAGATTTTTCTGATAATTTGATTAAATTATTAATATTAAAATCGCCACAAATTAAAATATATTGATTTTGTGACATCACATGACATAGTGTTGAATTTAATGCTGAAATAAATGTGTTAAAATTTTTATTGGGAGCTTCACTGATGTTTGAACAATGAATAGTTAAAAGAGCCATCTTTGTATTATCTAATTTAAAGCTGAGACCTACACATTTGAATACAAATTCAATACAAAACTGTGATAAATTTATAGGCTTGTAAGAACTGTTTTTACTATAGACAGCAACTCCTCCATGAATATAATCTCTTCTTGAGAAATTTGCTGTTAGCTGGTAACCTGGAATGGTGGTTATTTCGGCTTGGTTTTCTTCCATCCAGTGTTCTGAGAAACATAAAAATTGTGGGTTCCTTCAGCACAAGCAGCTCCAATTGCGGAATTTTATTTGTAAGGCATTGAACGTTGACATGTATTATCTTACAAAACTGAAACGTAATCTCCATCTCTGGGAGTAATTGACTTGGAAGGGCCGGTTTGAAGTTCTATAAGAGGAGTTTGGTTGGTTCTTATACTGCTTTGTGCTACATTTGCGCCTGCTTCATCAAAGACGTACGAAAAAGAGACTGAGAAGAGATCTCATTGTTAGTACATCTCGTAGCCCCGAAAATATAGTTCTTACATAAAAATTCCACTAGGTCCTCCCTTTCTTTGAGTATTATAATTAGTTATACAATTATCTATATAAGTTGAGCTAGTTTTAGTTATCCTAGTTGGTGAATTAAATAGAAATTCATAACCATATGACTGAATAATATCCATAAAGTCATATTTAATTTGTGTTTCTGAGTTTAAGTTTATGTTGAAATCTCCAAATATAAAAACGTGTTTTTTAGATGTACCCAACTAATCTAAAATTTTATTGATTATGTCAAGGAATATATTGTGATCTCCTGATGGAGCACGATATATCGTAATTATAATAATTTCAAAAAGAAGAATTTCCACAGCACATACCTCACCATGAGATTCTACAGAACAGTAGTCAATATAGTTCAAAGATTTTGTTTGAAAAGTCCGTGTAACATAACACATAACTCCTACCCCCTGACTATTCTGTCGACAAAAGTTGTTGGCTTGATAGAAGTTGTCAATTTTGGAGTATTTATTATTATGCTCATGTAGCCAGTGCTCGCAGAGGCAAACAACATCACTTTTTCTATCAATTAGCAAATCTTCCAGATCATTAATTTTATTCTGAAGACTTCTTATATTTATAAAAAACATCCTAAGTTCACTAGTAGTTTCATTACTGTTATGCTTATTTATAAAAACTGGTTTCTGCCTTTGTGTTTTCTTTGTAGAAGAAGTTTTCAATTTGACCTGTTGTAACATGTCTTTGAACTCGATATATATAGAACCAGAGGCGCCTCTTGACTCCAAAAAAACCAGTATTTTTTTCTACTTCAATGGGCAGAGGGCAATGACCAATATTCTTCCTAGTGTTAAATGATGTTTGTTGTTTACGGCCAGTTCTATCACTCTGCTCATGTCGAGAGTGGGAAGTATTTGTGTGACTCTCTGCAACATCAAGCATCGATTTGTCCATATTCTGTCCTTGAGGAGCATGTATTTCAGGTATATGCACTTCTGAAGGTTTAAGCTGCAATATGTCTTCCATAATTTCTCTTTGTTTGGTTTCCAAAATAGTTAAATTTGTGGTTTTATCACCATGCTGATGTGTTGGTTTTTGCATCTTATTCTGCGATCTGTTTATATTATTATTGTTGTTTGCATTCAGGTCAGATTTCTTGACCTTATTTTGAGGTTCCAATGAACTATGTTTTATTTGCTTATTTAGGGAACGCAGTTTCTCATCAAATAATTTCTTTAGACTTTCAATCTGATTGATATAGCCATCATTTAGCTCTTCCATCATCTTTGCAAAAGAATGCTCCATGCTAGCCTGTTGAGTGGAAAGTTGGATATCTAATATTGAGGAGAATGTTTTAACTTTGTTATGAACTATAGGTATACAGTCTTTACATGCAAATAATAGAGTTCTTTGCTTACTAAGTCGAGTAAAATGGGTCTCTGATGTTAAAAGTTGTAAACAGTTGAGGCAGTGGGCATTATTGCAAAAATCACAGGTCATTTTGTACTTTATTTCGTCCTGAGATAGAGGATTATTACATTTCGAGCACGACATTGTTGTTGATGTAAGGTAAAAAAAATCGTCTATTTTTCTAAACAAAATCTAACTGAAGACTCTACTACACATTGAGAAAGTATTATACACTTTTAGAAGAAATTTCTCCAAAATCCATGAGGGAAATTCGGTTGTAAACATTCAACAAAAGTTTTGTAGGTTATGTATGTAGCATGACAAAAGTCATAGATTATTTTATATTCGACTTCTTTATCATTTAATTCAACTTCGCATTTAGAACAAGACATATTCCAAACTAAGGAATCGGTTAGATGAAACAGACTATATAATATTGAATAAAATTTTGAACAAAGTTAACTGAATTTTATAGGTGAAGCGCACTATAGATTTTAATCACTATAAAAAGATAAATATTGCAGTTTTGTTAGCAGAAAATACAGCAATCCTTGTAAACGACGATCAAAACAATGGAAAGAATAATCACAATAAGTAAAAAAAGAGTGTAAAATTATCTTGATTTGTTTCTGATGTCAAAACAATCCACTATACAAAAGCACAAACGTTTATAATAACTAAAACCACCGAAAATACTGTTGTTATTAACAGGCTTGCACACGCGGGAACATTTTTATGATATATTAATGACCTGACTTGGACTAAACATGCTTACAAAAATAAATAAATAAAATAAATAAGATGGTGATAGTAGTAGTAGTAGTAGTAGTTGAGGGGAGGTCGAAGCCATGCCGGTAGGCCAAATTTGACCCTTGCGGTTTACCCTAAGTTCTCACCCCAACTCTTCATATGACCTCTGTATCTTCCTTAAATCTACCAGACTTATTTATAAAATTTAGGATGTCCTTCCGAAGAAGGTCCTTAACAACATCTCTATGAAGCACTGAGACACCTAACATGTCTTGCCGCAGTCTGGTCCTAGCTTCGCACCTACACAGATAGTGCAGCGGAGTCTCCTACTCCTCACCACCAGCATTACAGGTGGAGTCATCCTCTATGCCTAGCAGTGCCAGGTGTCTCCTCAAACGACAGTGGCCTGGAAGCACCTCTATGAGGGAGCTAATGATCTGCCTACTTCTAGTAAGCATCCAGACCGTTTTGGCCTTATCAGGTCCCACAACGAACTCTTTCAAGATAAAAGTCCGCGCAATCTAAATATTGGGAAAAAGAGTGAAAAATCGCGATGTTTTCATTATGACAAGTCTGTGACCACACAAGTATCATGTTGTTTAAAGTGCAATCGAAATTTTCATCCCTCTTGCCTAAAACAAGCGGCTGCAAAAAATCTGTTACGTGTAACCACGAATCACGTGATGAGGCTACAATCGAAAATACCGATGATCGAATTCCGCTATTAAATCGGATTATTCAAGAACTTGAACAGAAAAATCGCCTACTTGAAGAAAACTGCTCCTTTTGAAAGGAAAAGGTAAAAATTCTTGAAAAAACATTAGGTGAACGAGAGGTTAATGAGCAAAAAAAACAACGTAAACAATCCCAATTACAACATGTTCAGCTCTCGGAAATTCCAGAGATAGTACCTTCAGC
Source organism: Kuschelorhynchus macadamiae (assembly GCA_030620095.1). Classification (NCBI taxonomy): domain Eukaryota; kingdom Metazoa; phylum Arthropoda; class Insecta; order Coleoptera; family Curculionidae; genus Kuschelorhynchus; species Kuschelorhynchus macadamiae. The sequence continues at coordinate 97,392 of JAUTXW010004650.1, read as the reverse complement.
CACAATAGACGGCGATAATAACGATGAGGCGTTTTCAGAAATACCACCAGTCCACCAACAACAACAGTATACAGTACACATAAAAAATGAACTCTCTGCACCATATCTTGTGCAAGCTGCTGAGTATTTTCTCTCATATATGAACAAACTGCATAAATTAAATAATTTCCCTTGCCATCTATTTGATTATCAATCTCAATTAAAAACTCTTAAGCTCATAGACCTTAAATTAAGCAAAAAAGAGCCTTTACAAGTTCCACATACATTCCTTGCAAATTCTGAAAAATTCAAACACTCTTACACTTTTATCTATACTGATGCATCTAACGGCTCAAACAAAGTAGGCTTCGGAATACATATTCCATCTATGAATTATAACTATTCCTCAAAACTTCCCCAAGAACTATCAATATTTACAGTTGAACTGACAGCTATCGAAGAAGCCATTAAAATCATAACAAATAAAATTATTAAAAAAGCTTTAATTCTTACACTCTTTAAGCGCCATTACAAAACTGAAAAGTAACGTTTACAACCACAAAAATAGCTTCCAGATACTAAAAATAAAAAAGAGTATCTTTGAAGCATGCCATAAAGGATTTGAAATACTCCTAACGTGAATACCAGGATATTGTGAAATACATGGAAACATGCAGGCTGATAAACTAGCCAACATTGGCAGAAATCTGACCATCCCTAAAGCTATCAAAATAGAAATACATAGAATAGAAATACATAGAATAGAAATACTTTGAGACATACTCAACTTAATAAAAAACAAAATAAATTTCAAATTTGTACAAGAATGGAAACAAAATCTCATAACGAAAGGTAAACTCTATTCAAAGATCCAATTTAATTTGCCAAAAAAAATATGGTTTAAAAGTATCCCTTTTTATAGTCGTAGACACATTACCACTATAATTAGGATGAGGACGGGGCATTGTCTCACCAAGCAACACCTATTTCGTATTGGTATAAAGGATAATCCACTTTGCGAGTGTGGAAGTTGAAGACTTGAATCACTTATTCTTCGAATGCCCAATAAATATATTACCTAACTTTAATTTATATCAAAATTTAGCAAACATAGGCTTTCAAACCCCTATCAATATGCAAACTGTGTTATCCAATGTTTCCACTAAAAGTATAAAGTTTTTGATAAAGTTTCTAAATGAAAATAAAATAAATCTAAACACGTTTCATCAGGAATTTGGACCTACTAAGACTATGTAGATAACTTTTGAACCCGGACTATACTTCGTAGTTGTGAGTGTCTATCCTTTAATGTCAATAACTAACCGCTATTCAAAACAACCTACCACCGAGACACTTAATGACCACAGAGCACTTTAACAAAGAAATAGAGAGTACAGTAGTTAAAACCAGGGATGTGCCTTTACGCGTAAATAATACATTTTTCATTATTTACATTGTTTACGTGTAAAGACGTAAATAATGTAAATAACTACGTAAACAATGTAAACATTGTAAATAATGAATAATATTCAGTTTGAGGTTATGTTTTTTGTGTTTACATTTTAACAACAAGCACAAGCCTGTTGCATTTGTTTTGCCAGTTGCCCCAAGATAAAACGTTTTTTACACGTTTTTAGCCTTGTGTTGTCTTTTCAGTTTTTAAAATAAACTGTGAATAACCAAAGCATAACATGAACAAGCCAGGTAGGAAAATAAATAATACTATTTATGAGGAGCTACAGTTCGTTCTAGTGAAAGCAAGCAATAGAAAGTATTCTGCAACTTGCCAAATATGCTTGAAAACCTTGGCTAATATTGCAGTTGCTAGGCTAAAGGCACACAGGTAAGTTTATAATGTTATTTTATATCTCTTAATTAGTGATTGAACAGGGTGTCCTATTTTGGATATTTTTACAGGCTCTATCGGAAAATATTAGTTAGGAGAAAACTATTTTAAGTTATAATTTGTAATGATGTTATTGACGTTATCTTTTTGGAAAAAATAAAAAATAACGTAAACAGACTTCCCAGAGCGGCTTTAATAATTAAGATACAGGGTTTTTGTTAAAATACCTCTCTATTGCACAAACTTTTAGCTTTTTAAGATTATTATTAAGTACGCCCTTTCGTTTTTAGGGCAACTTCATACACTATTTATTAGTAATAAATTATGACACGCACATACATGGTGCGTGAAAAAAGTTGTCGAGCAAAAATAAACTTTTTTTTTTGTATATTGATTCTTCCATACATTCTGTAACACAAAAAACATTAAAAAATCAATTATATTTTATCCATTCAAGTTTGAAAATTGGGATTTTAAGATTTTGACGATCTATAAAATCTATGTTATTTAACTTAAAGCAAAACAGCTTATAAAAAAAATCAATTATATTTAATTCAAAATATATACCATCAGAGACACCATTAGATCTAAGATAGGAATTGCAATCCACTTTGCCCTAAGTTGGATGGTATAGATTTTTACAGCCCCTCAAAATCTGAATATTTCAAACTTGGAATATTTCAAAAACAATATGTAATTGATTTTACGCACTTGGTATAATAGAGAAAAATGCTTTCCTTTTAGAATCATTAGCCGAAAGAAATCAAGCAGCGTAAATGTAGGTCAGGTATCAAGCTTAGTATCGACAGAAATGACAAGTCAAAATAATGAGCTAAATGAGAATGAGTCTTCTGAGTCTGAGTGCGAATTGATACAATCTAGATCAGGATCAGAGACAGATTTACAGCAAAATATATATATATAGAGACTATTTCTTCAGAACAAAAAACCAACCAGCTAATCAGGTCAGCCTCAGAACTGTCAGAAGATGCAAATGTATTATTCGACACAATGCATGGATCTATGATTTTAATGGATCATCCGGATGGTGAAAATGTAAGTTGGAAAACATATGTCAATATCAAATATTTAAATTTAATTACATAATTTTAGGATACCGCTAAGCCTGAGCTTCATCAGTCAGCATCAGTTGTACAACAATCAGTAGATGACAGGCCAGACTCCATCGCATCAGCAAGTTCCTGTGGGGCGCTGACATCGACATCATCTGGTATAGTATCATTAAAAGGATCAAATAGATCAAAAACTTACCACCGCAAAACTACGTTGGAAAAGACAAACAAATTATATAATTTTCTTGACCATACTAATCCTAAAGAAATCGGGGATATAAATTATGCTTTAGCAAACTTTTTTTTTGCCTGCAACATACCACTTAGCGTTGTAGAGTCTGATCATTTTAAGAATTTTGTCACTAAGCTTCGTCCTGCATATTCGCTAAAAATACCAAGTCGTAAGGTATTATCCACTACGTTATTAGATAATATATACCAAATATGCATTGACAACAACGCTAAATCACTTAATGCTTATTCCACATTGCTTATTGATGGCTGGAAAAATTCTTCAAGCAATGCAAAAACAGTTGTATCTATGCTTCATAATGCCGGTGGTTCTCAAGCTTTTCTTAATGCTTGGGATTTGACTGGCGATTCAGAAACTGGAGAAAAGCTCTCTGAGATTGTCAAAGAGTCTATTCAGTTAGCCAAACAACTGTACAATACTACAGTTTACGCTGTAGTATCGGACAATGCAGCGGCTATGCTCAAGATGGGTCGAATTGTACAAATTTGGCATTCAAACTGCAATTCTCACACTGCTAATCTTCTGGCAAAAGATATAATGGACGAAGATTGCACAAAAAAAGTTAGCGTTGTTTTAAAAGAATTCAAGCATTCTGACTTTGAAAGAGCAGTTGTTCAACAAAATGGATCACGGATGAAATTACCGTGTGACACGAGATGGTGTTCGTATAGAGATTCGTATGCCTGCTTAATCAAAAATTTAAATATCATGAAAAATTTAATTGTGAATGATCCAAATTTTAAGAAAATCAAGCCAAATGTAAAATCTTTAATTTTTGATGACGATTTTGCAGATCAAATTCGACAGTATATATCGCTTTTTAATCCAGTATGCGAATTAATAAATAGAACGCAAAGTGCAGATTTCTCAGCGGCTGCGGCTACCGATCTATGGCTAAATCTTAAATTCCCTGAGAATTTTGTGCATTTAAAGCCAAAACTTGAACAAAGAAAAAAAATGGCCTTAAATGTGTATGCGTTATCAGCATTTTACCTACATCCAGTTTTTCATAAGGACGCCGACTCTAGACTGTCAACGTTACAAATTGGTGATATTCATGAATTTTTATTTACTAATCTGGAAGCCGAGGGCATTACAAGTTTACATGCTTTTAAAGAAAACACTGGGGTATTCAAAATACTTAGAGATAAAAACGTAACAGATCCGGTAGTATTTTGGAACATGTCAAAAATTATGCATGCAAACCTCTCAGAGATAGCCATCAAACTAGTTCAGTTACCTGCATCATCAGCTCAAATAGAACGTCTATTTTCCAACTGGTCATTGGTCCATTCTTCGTTACGAAACAGACTAACTTTTGATAGATCTAAGAAACTTCTATATGTATATTATACATTGAAAATATCAGACAAAAATAAAAGTGATGATTATTAATCATAATGTATAAGTGCCAACTGTAAAATATTATAATTTATTATAATTAGAATAATTATGTTTATGTTCAGAGTTTTATGTTTTTGTTCGCAAATCACAGAACTGCTTTCTGTATTTTTATTTTGTTTGGGAAGTTGCATGACACATGCACATGTAATATGTTGATAATAAACAGTACTAACAACTAACAAGTAACAATATATTTGTTTTATTTCAATGTTTTACTCTCTTATTTAATGTTTGACATATACATTTTGATTTCAGAGCTCATATTTTTACTAAAAAGTAGTATTTTTAGTCATTTTTACGTTGTTTTCAATTGTTTACATTATTTATATCAAAACTGGGTCATGTAAAGAATTGATTCTTTACACGTAAAAAATTACGTAAAGAATGCACGTAAATTATACGGCACATCACTGGTTAAAACTCCTTAGGGTGACCCGGAATCTTAACATTCGCCATCCAGACATCCCTGCGATCTTCACAACAACAACAAACAACGACGTGGAGTAAGAAAAAAACTTCGAAAATAATAATGCAACAGAATGGAAACTTGCGGAAAATAAGAGAAAACCCAAGACACGGAATGTGGCTCAAAGCAGGCCTAATCCGATAATAGGCGTAAACAAGAATGCACAGTCCGTGCAAGTAGCACAGTAGTTGTACTGGATATTTTTTTCTGGTCTTACAAGAAACACAGAGGCTCAAACCATCATCGACTTTCTAAAAGGTAATCAACTTATGGGTGATTGTGTTTGCGAAAAAATTATCACAAAATACAAGCAAGTATGTTCTTTCAAAGTCGGAGTATTCAAAGATCAACTAGATAAGGTACTGGACCCCCAACTCTGGCCTGAGGGTATCAGTGTAAACCATTTTCGGAACCTGCAACGCCGACGTACCAAACTGAGCAGTCACAGAGAAGACAATGCAAGGTAGACAGGGTAGTGAATGTAAATAAAAATAATGTAAATAAAAATTTCTCTGTTCTTCATTTTAACATTCAATGTATACCAAATAAAATTTCAGATATTGAGATGCTCGTCAGTGAAAACCTCTTAGATTGTTTATGTATAAATGAGCATTGGCTAACTGCTCATGAATACGCAGTATTATCGATTCCGGGGTATAGGGCCGCTTCTGGTTATTGCAGGTCGGTGACGGGCCATGGAAGTATGGCTATTTACCTAAAGAGCAACATTGAATATCATGATATGAATATTTCTAAGTTCTCTAAAGAGATTACCTGTGAAGCAGTGGGTGTTTTTCTAAAGCAGTCACTTACACAACTTATTACAATTTACAGGTCCCCAAATGGAGATTGGGGGAAATTTTTAAAAATATTTAATTCCATTGTTGAAAAATTGGATCCTTTGTAAACACTATCGTAACTGGTGACTTCAATGTCCATTTCTGCTCTGATGATCATAAGGCACATGATACCTGTGATCTTTTTCAGGCGTATAGGATGTATAAAACAGTAAACTTTCCAACTAAAGGTAAGGTATGCCTTGACAATATTTTTACCAACATTGACCATGACACAAGTAGAGCAAGATTGTGTCAGCTGTATCATTTCTCTGATCATGAGGGTGTTATATTTGAGTTTGTTGCAAATTTCTCATAGAAAGCACATAGAAGCAAAATTAATTATAGAGTTGTAACTGATGAGGGACTTTTTGCTCTTTTTAACATAATAGAACAAGTCAAATGGGATTTTGTTAACGATGAAAGTATAAGTATGTATGACAGGTTTTTATTGAAATTATTTCCAATGCTGCAAATTCTTGTTTCCCACTTAAATCTAAAATGGTAAATACCAGTCATAAATCTCTAAAAGGTCGTTCGTCAAATGAGGGAAACCCTTCACACCTTGGTCTCCATAAATAAGAAATATCCCACACTGGTAGCAAATGAACAAATCATAACGTTCAAATCTTCTTACAGGGCTGAAATTTGTGTTGCTAAAAAGAGGGCTCACGACAATTACATACATACATCGAGTAATCCCCAGGTAGCCATGTGGAATATTTTAAAGAGCATGAAGGCCTCTGAAAACTATCGGTCATCTAATAATCCAAACGCCCAGACTCTTAAAAATTTTTTCGTGAATATCGCAGATGAGGTTCTCGAACATTTACCTCCCTCACCCAAAAAAAACCACCTTTAATGAAGATCTAAAATATCAAACTTAAAAAACAGTAATAGCAATGATTGCTATGATATTAGTACAAAGATTATTAAAACTTTAAAAAACCTCATAATTCTGCCCCAAACTAAATTAATAAATCACTGCATTACTAAGGGAATATTCCCATCTTGTCTGAAAAGAGCCAAAGAGGTGCCAATTTAAAAAACAAAGGGTCTCCTAGCGACCCCACAAACTATCGTCCTATATCTCTTTTACCCATACTCTGTAAGATTTTTGAGTCAATACTAAAAGATCAAATTAAAGATTTCTTTGAAAAAAATAAACTTTCCCTTCAGAGTCAGTATGGTTTCCGTAACAAGAAATCAACCACCTTAGCCATAAATAACCTTCTAGACTACATAACTGAGGGTATGGAGGAAGGTATGGACACCTATGCACAATTATTTCATTTAATCAAGGCGTTTGATTGTGTGTCGCATAACATACTATGCGACAAACTCTCCTGCTACAACTTTGACCCCAGTAGTATAGTACTTCTTAAATCTTACCTTAGTGACCATACTCAGTATGTTTCGTTCAGTGCGAATGTATCGAGAGAGCAACAAATTAATCATGGAGTACCGCAAGGCTCTGTTTTAGGCCCCTTACTGTTCCTAATCTATATTAATGATTTAAACAACTTTCAGAATGAGTCAAAAATTATATTATTGCAGATGATACAACCAACATCATTAAGTATCATCCATCTGAACCCTTGCAAATTGCAGCCAGGATTAATGATACATAGTCAAATATACTTAGATGGTTTCTGGCCAACGTACTTAGTCTTAATGCCTCTAAGACCCAAAATGTGAACTTTTCTCTCCGAACATCTCCGTCAGTTGTACCGTGTGATGATCATGTGAAATTTCTCGAAGTCATTTTAGATTCGAGATTGTCTTGGGAAGAACGTGTGTCCCAGCTATGTGGTAAGTTGTCAAAAATACCCTTTCTCATTAGAACACTCTCTCAATGTGTCAACTCCAACATTGATGGCAGCTTATCATGGTTACTTTGGATCGACGATGTTGTACGTGATGCTAAACTGGGGACATTCTACACACGCAAGCAATGTTTTCAGAATCCAACGCAAGTGTGTACGTGCTATATCAGGTCTTGAATGGCACGACTGCTGTCGCCAAAGGTTTAAAAATCTAAAAATCCTTACATTTATATCACTCTCCATTCTCAACTGCCTAACATATGTAAGGACAAACATGTCACTGTTTTGCTCTCACTCTGAAATACATGGTTACCTAACCCGCAATAGATATAACATACTCCCTGACTTTCACAGGCTTAAGAGGACTAGAAGGGGAACTGATTACTACTGTGTAAAATTTTTTAATGTGCTTCCAGATCATGTAAGGGCTCTGGATGATAAAGAATTTGTCATTAAAATAAAAAACTACCTTTTGTTTAAAGCATTTTATTCATTTGATGAGTATCTCAGTAACAATTTCTTTGATTTAATGTAATTGTAATCTTTTAATGTATTGTGTTATTTATTATTATATGGTGTCCTCTAAGTACCTGTATTTTATATATAGCTTTAATAGTTGTCCTGATATTTTAAATTTTAACATATATTGTATAACTGTCTTTCTCGGACTTAGATTTTATATTTGTATTTACTTGACATGTAAAAGCTTTGTATTAATACCAATAAATGAATCTGAATCTTTTGTCTGTCTTCCTTTGCTATATGTATGCCACTCCGTACTCATGGTCTGAAAGGCCCAATCATTTAGGGCCGCCTTGACTTGCTGTCTTGAGATTCCTAGTGTAGGTTCTGGTCCTATGGGAGACGTGTTGGCTCTGAGCTTAGCTAATTCGTCTGCCCTTTCATTGCCACCTATTTCACAGTGACTGGGAACCCATATGAGTTCTACTCTTTTTGTCATTACCAGTCTTTCCAGAGCTTCGCAGCAGTCTTGGACCAGGACCGTATTGGCTTTTGGTGAATTCAACGCCTTCAATGCTGCTTGGTTGTCTGAGCAAATGACCACATCTTCTTCTAAGCCTCCCTTAACTTCCTCCATCATAGCCGCCATCATAACATATATTTCCGCCTGGAAAACCGTGGTGTGCTTCCCCAGTGGAAAGCTTTTCCTGCAGTTTAATTTCTCTATATATATACTCCGCCACCGGATGACTGCGTCCCACCATCCGTGATCGATTGGTATAGCACACTAGCGTTTCATTTGTGAAACTAACTGCCTCACTATCCCATTCGCCCTTGTGCGGGATCTTGAGAGCGTATGGCCTATCCACCCTCAGTTGTTGCCTAGTGAGAGCTACTTTAAATGCTGACAAAGGACAACTCTCTGCTTGCTGTTATTGAGATGGAGCCGTAACTGACTATCTCTCCCCTCTCCCATCAAACGCCTGCATCTCTCATCCGAAGGTGAGACGCGATTGCCTCCTTTTTGGCCCAATTGGCTAAAGAAGGCAAGCCCAACAGAACATTCAGCGCGGCTGATGGGGTGGTCCTCATGGCATCGGTGATTGCCAGGCACGCCAATCGTTGGGCCCTTGCGAGTCTTACGCAGGTCGTCTGGTTCTCTACCGCGGCCCACCAAACTATTGAGACATAAGCTGCTCTAAGCCTGACTACCGCTTCGTATAGCCAATGTATTACGTGAGGGCTCCGGCCCCAGCTGGCCCTACTGATCTCCGAATCTGCCACAGGGTCGCCACTGATTTAGTTGCGACCCTTTCGACTTACACTTTCCACGACAGCTTTGCATTTATGATAACTCCAAGATACTTTACTTCGTTTTTTAGGCTAAGCTGTACCCCGAACATCCTCGGAACAAGTAAGCCGCGTATGTTCCTTTTCCTTGCGAATAGGATAAGTTCTGTCCTTGATGGATTAACAGATAGTCTTGTCTTCTCACACCATTCTTCAAACAACCTGCAAGCCATCTGCATTCTCTCACTGATTCCTATGATGAAACGGCCGGACACTAGAACCAGGCCGTCATCCGCGTAGGCCTGGCCATAGAAGTCGGCGTCCATGAGGAGTTTGAGCAGCCCGTTCATGACCAAGCACCACAAGTATGGCGAGAGGCAGCTTCCTTGTGGGCAACCACCACTCACCCCCCTGCTTAACTCTGAGCCATTTGACGCTACGTTTACTCTCCTCTTTTTCAACGCGTTTTCCACCCACCGAATCAGCACTGGTTCGGCGCCTTTGTTTTCCAGAGATCTGCAGATAGTTTCAACTCGAGCTTTGTCAAACTCGCCCTGTACATCAAAGAATACACCTAAAGTGTACCCATGAAGCGCATGAAGAGCAGTTTCCGTAGATCTTCTCCCACCAGATGGTGATAAAGCAGATAAAACATTTTCAATGCAGCTTATTTGTTTATAGGCTGTTAGGGGTGGCTTATTCAATAAGTACCCCAACTAAAATTTTAATATTTTTAAAAGCTACCTCAATCCACAGTTGTTCAACCAAAACAATAAAATTCTGGAGATGCTTGCTGAATTAAGTGATACTAATATTACATCAATAGTTTTTGGGGATCTAAACTATCCTGAGATAGACTGGACCCTGGGTCAAGTGACAAAACATAATCCCTCTGCTGAAGAGTTTCTTTGGGCTTACCAAAAATCGGTGCTGTACCAGTTGGTAAATTTTAACACGCGGTTTAGAGAGGGTACTGACCCATCTCTGGGGGCTGCTCCTCCAATTGGTAAAAGTGATCATGTGACCATATTAGCCACCGCTCAGCTTATGTTAACACCACTTACAAGGAAACTACAACAACGCAAAAGCTATTGGAAGGCCGATTATATCACAATAAATAACTTCATCACAGTGGGTGCCTGATAGCAGTATCTCACATTTTCAAAACTGCGAAAGCCTCTTAACTGAGATCTCAGATACATACATCCCCTTGCAGCATCCTAAGAAGACATATAACAAACCATGGATCTCAAAGACACATTAAACTGATAAATCGAAAAAGACGACTTTGGCATAGGTATCGAAACACTAACCGGGCGTGTGACTACGAACTGTACAAAGCTTCAAAAAACGAAGTCTCTATAGCATTGAGAAGGGCTAGAAATATATATGAGAGTAGTCTCCTAGAGCAAGGTTCAAGAAGATTTTAGCAGTACATAAACAGCTGCCTTGACTCCAGAGTCCAGAACTTAGTTTTAAAGGAGGGCGGCCAACTTGTGTCTGAGCCGCTCCAGGTAACTGAGGTTTTCGCTATACAGTTTGACAAAGTGTTTATTCATGAGGACACCTTAAATATTCCACAACTTCCAGCGACCAATTACTCTATACCATCAATTGAGTCCATTGTTTTTACTCCAGAAAAAGTGGAAAAGGTATTGAACGACCTTAAAAGCTCTACCAGTCCTGAACTTGATAATGTGTCTCCCGTTCTGCTTAAAAACTGCCGAGCAACTTTATGCAGCATCCTTGCTGATTCGATGACTGAGTCTTTCAATCGTGGCAGGGTGCCCGAGATTTGGAAGGGTGCTGTGGTAATCCCCATATATAAAAAAGGAGACAAGCATCTGGCTGAAAACTACAGACCCATTAGTTTAACATCAATACCGGGCAAGTGTATAAAGAAGATCATTTCTAATGAAATCACAGAATTCCTTCAGATGCACCATGAGGGACTTGTGCTTAACCAACATGGTTTTCTTAAGGGAAAGTCAGTAACATCCAATCTGTTGTCTAACTTGGAACTATGGACCAAGGCACTAGAGGATCACTTCCCAATGGACGTGATTTACCTCGATTTTGCTAAAGCATTTGACACCGTTCCCTTAAATAGACTTCTATGTAAGCTTAACCATTTTGGCATCCGAGGTCCATTGCTCTCCTGGATTAGGGATTATCTGTCAGATAGATATTACCAAGTCAGAATAAATGGCAGGCTCTCTGGAAGGCATACAGTTATTAGTGGTGTTCGGCAGGGATCTGTGCTGGGTCCTCTCCTTTTTACAATATATGTATCTGACCTAGCAACAAACATGTCTTCTATGACTAGTATGTACGCAGATGACACTTAAATATATGGTGATCCCACAAGTCATCACGGTAGTTTGGTGGAGGATCTTGCTGAGTTGGAGAGGTGGACGAGGGATTAGCTGCTCGAGCTAAATATTAGCAAGTGTGCAGTGCTTCACATTGGATATAACAACCCGCTTCTTGATTATCATATTGATAATAACGTTCTAAAGAAAGTCACTGAACAGGTGGACCTCGGTGTTCGCATTTCACATGATCTGAAGGGGAGCATCACATAAACAACATTGTGAAAAGGGCAAACTGCACAATCTATCTAATTCGTAGATGTTTCCGCAACATGACACCGGAACTATTTCTCAAAGTCTACAAGACATATGTAAGACCATTGTTGGAGCATGCCGTTGTTGTGTGGAGTCCGTATTTCAAAAAGGATATCGATGCTCTAGAGAGGGTCCAAAGAAGAGCGACAAGAATCCCACCTCTGTTGAGAGGGTTGTCTTATGATGACAGGCTTAAAGCCCTCAAGCTTAGCACACTGGAGGAGAGGCGAAATAGAGGATGCCTAATAGAAACCTTTAAAATCCTACATGGGCACTACAAATGTGACATAAATTTCTTTTACAGAAACACCAATCAACATCTCCGAGGACATTCTCTAAAGTTGACAGCAGAGCTGAGTCGTAGACTCTCAAGGAAATACTTTCTTACTAATCACACAGTCCAACAGTGGAATGAGCTCCCTGAGGATGTCATAACTGCTCCCAGTATAAATGCTTTTAAGAACAGACTGGACAATTATGTTGGTACTGGGGTGTAATCACAACTATAAAGTGTGGATAGTTAAATTTAAAGTGCATGGACATAATAATGGCAGTTAATCGGTTACAACCGCCTACTGTCTAATAACCATAATAATATTCCATTATTTATAGCTGACACATCAATCACTGAACACTTTAAGGACGCAGAGACATACAAACCGACTTCTCTTCCACTGGTCGGTCTATCTGCAGGGTAAAGTTGGTAACCTGGAATAGTTATCAAGAGATCTGGATATTCTGGGTCTAACCACGTCTCAGTAACCGCAAAAATAAGAAACTTTTCATGCAGCAGCAAGTCCTTAATGTCAGCAAATGAAGAAATAAGCATTCTAATATTTACGTGCGACACATAAAAATTACCATCCACTTTCTCATGTAATTGGTATTTAAACATTTGCACTTTAAAGTCCACCAGTTTTTTCTTATATCTCGGACAACGATAATCCCAGGCAGTATGGTTAGTTTCCACTTTGTTATTAGACTTTTGTTGACTTTAACGCATGTTAAGGATGTTGCCTTACACTCTTTTAATTGATGAATTTTAGCACACCTAGGACAACATGTACCCACAACACCGGAAGCACCTCTTAACCTCAATACCATCAAAAATTTTGCAATGGTCATAGCCTACAAACAAAAATCCACTCTCCATGACCTTTTTATAAATGGCGGAATTCAACTGAATAACACTCTGAAACACATTGGGCTTATTTTTTAAAGGTTTTATACTTAATAGTTTAAGATCTGCATCCTGACAAAAAACTGATTGATTCTGTTGCCTAAGCAATTTAATAGTATTTTTCCAAGAAAATTAAAAACTAAACATCATAACCTGCAAAACCAACATCAAGAAAATTTCGATAAACAGATAGTGTTCTATTGCATCTGAGTGAAAATCGGTATAATCCATGCAAATCTAATGAAGTAAATCTTTCCAATCTGGATAACATTAAATTTTCGAAAAATAAAACTGATATTTTCCTCAGAATCAAAACAATATCACAACCTGCAAAGCCAACAAATCAGTTTCACAAGCCAAATTATGTCGTCTTGCTAGCTGTGTGAGTCCAAATGTGTTGCCATGGAAGATAAGACAGAGCTTTTTGATTTTCCTTGTGATGTTTGCCACAATATGGTATGTAAAACATGTTCTGGAATAATGTCATCCGAAATACGAGTTGTGCTCATGTCAACAAGAGTCTTGCACTATTGTTGTTCTACATGTGCAAAGTGCTATCTAATGCTGCCCGAGTTTATGAAGAAAGTAGATGAATTGCAGCAGCAAGTGGGGTTACTGCAATATAACAACGAAGGTATGGAATTAAATACTGCAGGTGCCTCTAAATCCACCTGTCCAAAACCAATCAAAGAACACCGAATCACGTAGCGAAGACCAAGTTTTGATAAATATCATAAATGACCAATTAAAATGCCAATCGATATTGAATAAGCTTGCAATGTGAATGCAATAAAGGAATCCAATAAAGACTTAATCAGGCTATTGACAACAAGGATTAACTGTCAATTGGGCAAAACAGTTAATTCGGAGAACTCAATTCCAATTATAAATAATGAACCAGTTAAAAAGCCAGTAGATGGGAAAAGTGCTGGAGTCAATTGTAACTGATAACTTTATTTCAGCGTTTCCGTTTTCGTTGGAGTTATCTCACCACAACAACATGGCTTTCTTACTGGTCGCTCTTGCGAAACAAACTTAATGGTCTATTCTGACTTTATAAGCTCTGCTGTCGACCAAGGTTGTCAAGTAGATGCCATTTATTTTGATTTTAAAAAGGCCTTTGATCGGGTTGATCAGAACATGCTCATATCCAAGCTACAGTCATATGGAATATCTGATCCCTTACTTTCATGGACTCAACTTACTCTATGACTTACTTTTCGTTTCATCTGGCGTCCCTCAAGGTTCCCACTTAGGACCAATATTATTTCTGATTTTTGTCAATGATCTATAACTGAGGCTCGCTGATTGTGATCACCTAACGTTTGCAGATGATCTAAAAATCTTCAATTTTATAAATAAAGAAAATGACCCTTCTTTACAACTGAATATAAACAACAAATATTCATGGTGTCAAGAAAATCATATAGACCTGAATATCTCCAAATGTAAGATTATCTCTTTTAGCAGGAAAAAGCATCCTATTCAACTCACATACGTGATTAATCGTATAGAAATTGGATGGGTTAGCATGGTAACTGATTTAGAGGTCATCTTCGACTCTGAGTTTCGTTTCATCATTCATATCGATAATGCGGTCGCTAAAGCTCTTAAATTATTAGGATTTATTATGAGGCAATGTTGGAACTTTAAGAACACTGAAGCTTTGAGATATCTATGTTTCACTTTCGTTAGAAGTAATTTAGAATATTGTTGTATGATTTGGGCCCCGTATTGCCAGGTTCACATTAAAAAACTTGAGCGTGTACAGAATAAATTTGAAAATTTCTTATTATATAAGTTGTGTATTGACAAGTCAGACTTTGTTTATGGTGATCGATTGAAATTGTTGGGTTTAAATGATTTAGCAACACGAAGAATGATTCTTACATTGTGTTTTGGTCATAAATTGCTATTTTTTTTTTAATACTTTATTTCTGACCTCAAATCAGTACAAGTACTGGCATCGAGGCCTAAAAAAAAATAATATATAATTTCAATTTACAAAGATAATTTAAGGTAATTATAACAACTTTTACAAATGTACAAATGTCCTTAGACAAGCAGAATTTTATTTTCAGTCTCGTAGGTCTACTTCAGGTACTTCTTAAGATCTTTATACATCTTTGTAGGTCTATTTTCTAAGATGGTCTCAGGAATAGTATTGTATGATTGTATGCTTCGATATATGGGGGAGTCTTGACCTTTTTTGGTTCATGTTAATTTATTCCTTATTCTTTCTCTTGATCTGACGTTATGCTCATGGGTGTCCTTGCATTGTGTTAATATGATGTTGCTTTTAAGAGTTTTATTTTGTATATTGTATATAAGTTTTGTCTGCTCTTGAGTTTTTATTTGCTTTATTCTTAAATAGGGGTGCTGCATGTATAAATATTCGGTAGGGGTGTAATAGTCCAACAGATATACTGCTTTTAGTGCCTTGTTTTATAGCCTTTGTAGTTTGTTTAATAAGTACTGATTTGTGTTTCCCCAACATGGAATAAGATATCGCAAATGAGGATCTATATGCTGTTGTAAATTAAATGTCTAGTTTTGTTATTACTTACATCTTCTAACCGCTCCAATCATAGGTGTCACTTTATTAATGATATTGTTTATATCTGCATTCCAAGTTACTTTATTTTGTATTATCAGCCCCAAGTATTTGTATTCACTAACTTCTTTTAACACATTATTATTAAGTTTAATAATAGGTTTACAGGGATTTTTAGTTTTTTGGTTAATTACCATATACACCGTCTTGGCCGTATTTACACTCAATTTATTACAGCACAGCCACTCAAAGTAATTTTTTAATTCATTATTTATTATTGTTTCTAGTTCTTGATTAGAGTCCGCAGAACATACAAGTACTGTATCATCGGCAAACATAAAGTACTTTGATTTTAGGCCGACATATTTTAGGTTTTGTACATACAATAGATACTGAAGTGGGCCCAGTGACCCTTGTGCAACACCAACCTCTACACCTGCAACATTACTTTCACTACTGTTAATCAGATTATACTGCTGTCTGCCCTTTGAGTAAGACTGTAAGAGATTATAACAAACTCCACGAAAGCCCATTTTATACAGTTTATCTAATAAAGTTTCAATATTTACAGTGTCGAATGCTTTCTGAAGATCCACAAACACAGTACCACATACTTATTTTTGACAAACAAAAATCTTTTTTGGCTTTTTCGCAACTGAATAAAAATATTTAACTTTAAATTAATTGAAGCAAATAATTAATATAATTACATACCTCAACATGTAGACTAGTCTGTCTACGGAATGTTTCGATACATAATATAAACAATATTATTATTATTACGATCGGCGCACTGATGAGTCCCGATAGGATGAAAGTATTTGTACAATTACTATGTGTCTACAAAAACTTAAGGTAAATGATATAATTTCTTATGCTTGCTTAAATAATATTGTTTATATTATGTATCGAAACATTCCGCAGACAGACTAGTCTACATGTTGAGCCATGTAATTATATTAAATATTTGCTTCAATTAATTTAAAGTTAAATATTTTTATTCAGTTGCAAAAAAGCCAAAAAAGATTTTTGTTTGTCAATCTATACGCAACAAATAATCTGAACACATTTAAAAATTACTTATTTTTATCTGTTTCACCTGAAATATGTCCCAGCATATCCACTGTTGCTCCTAGTGTACTACTCTTTTTCTGAAAGCCAGACTGCCATGGATCAAAATTAAATGTCGTTTGAATGAACTTCACTAGTCTTGTTTTTATTACTTTTTCCAATACTTTAGAAAAAGTGCTAAGTATAGATATGGGTCTATAGTTGTTCATGTTGTCTTGAGATGCTTTTTTAATGTATTGGGATGACCTTGGCTGTTTTAAGCTCCTCAGGATAGATTCCATTTTCCAATATCCCATTTATAATTTCAACAATTTTCTCACTAATAACCTTGAGCAGTGATACTAAGTCCTTCTTCGATATATCATCAAATCCTGGTGTAGAGTTATTTTTCAATTCAGTTATTATGTTTGTTATTTCGATACAATTCACTGGATTTAGAAATATGGTTTCATGTACTTCTGCCTCAGGGAACTTTGTTTGTATATATATGTAAAGTTCCATCGCGTATTATGAGAAATGGTGACCGTTTTGCTCTTAACTATGCGCGTACCGACGCCGACGTCGGCAAAAATTCTCCAATAAATAATCTTAAGGTTTTTGAATTCAGTGCCTACAGATTTTAATTTTGAGGCAAATCCATTTGAGTTTAAGAAGAAGGTTCAAAATTTGCTTCGACCTTGAATGTGTTTTATGTCTTACTATGTTTGTAATTACCATTTTTAAAAAATTGATGATTATCTAGTATTTTATTTGTTTCTACAAGACGATTTTAACTTTTGTTTTCAGAATTGTTTTAACCTTAGTCATAGTTTAGTATTAAATAGAATTAGATTTAACGATGATTGACATTTGTAACACTATTTGGGCTCTGCCTGTCATGTGTATTCATAAATAAATAAATGGAGCCTTGATGAAAATGAACACCAATTATGTTAGTAAACCAACAAATTCTAGATCTAATGTCATTAAAAGGACAATTTTTTTTTAATTTAAGGACGTAGCCGGTGCACGCATCGGACAAGTGGTCCTTCTGAAATGTACTCTAAACATTCCAAATGGTACGAATTCGCAGAATAAAAAAATATGATATTAAGAGTAAAATAAGACTAAAAATATATATATTGTCAAATAATAAAAGCAGACAAAACAAAGAATGGTGACACAAGTATCAGACAAAACATATAAAAACAAGGAGGACAATCACATAATCAATCCATTCAACTGCATTTTTAATTGTATTGAGGTAAGGCTGAACATGTCGTATGCCAAAAAGTGACGATTATAATTATATACTAGTTGGTCAACAAATGCATTAAACCCATAATTAGTACGATGATACTCTTAAAAAAACAGCTGTGATTGTCTCGTTCTTCTGATAGGAACCAAAAAGGAGACTGACTGTAGTAGTATTTCACAGTCAGTCCCTCCATTCACTAATTTGTGCAAGAAAATCAGAAGTGCCTTTCTTCACTGAAACTCAAGGGTCTGTAGGCCGCAGAGAAGAACTCTTGTATTATAAGACAGATCTTGATATGGAAAATTAAACTTGAACAAAAGACACCCAAATCATTAAAGATATAACAACTTCGAGACTTACGTTGTTTATATAATACGTGGAAAGAATTATTATTGCATTTAATCAATCAATCAATCAATCAATCTCTTTATTCAAAAAATTGCACAATACAAAAATATACCATACAATTGAATGAAGTGGCGTCAAAATTACACACAAAACAAAATGAAATAAATCTTAAAACAATACTAACAATTCACGACAACAGATTAAAAATCACACTCTAGTAATTTTGGTAAAAAATATGGTTCCTTTTTACTCTAAAAACTAAATTTGAACCAGCTAAAATACATAGAATAAAATAAATCTTACAACAGCAATAACACTTTCTGAGACAGACTAAAAATTTGACTCTAAGAATTCATTTACACTGTATGGTTCTTGCTCCAGTAAAATATTTAACACAGCTTTTTTATATACGTTCAGTTGAGTTTCTACTTTTAAATGGTTTGGCAACTTATTGAAAAACTTAATACATGCGTATTCAGGACCCTTTTCAGTAGCACTTAGTTTGTGAATTGGAATGTTAAAGCCAACACACCTGGTGTTAAATTGATGCCGAATTTCAAGTTCAGAGAACTTGTCCCTATTCTTAAACAGGAAGACCAAACACTCATATATGTATAATCCTGGAAGAGTGAGAATTTGTAATGCCTTGAACTTTCCTCTGCATGACTCCATCCATTTAAGAGACAAAATGACTCGTATGGCTCTTTTTTGCACCACAAAAGCACGCTGAGCATCCACACTTCCCCCCCAGAACATAACACGAAACCGAAGCACAGAATGGATGTGTGCAAAATACACAACTCTCAAGTTGTTACGATCTAGATATTTGGACATTACTCTTAGAGAATAGCAAGCTGAGTTAAGCTTCTTACAAACACTCGAAACCTGCCCAACCCAGTCAAGATTTTGATCCACAAGAATGCCCAAGAATTTTGCACTCTTGGCCAAATCCACACTCTGAGCCCCAATATCTACCGCATCTGGTATGTCCCCATTTTTACGCTTGGATCTGAAGCACAGGAAGTTTGTCTTGTCTTCGTTGACTATTAATCTGTTTCTTGAAAACCACTCATGGGCCTTGTTCAGTTGTTGACTAGACAGATTGAGAAGCTCCGACAATGTGGAACCAATGACAAGGATGTTTGTGTCGTCAGCAAAGTTGACAAGATGGGAATTTAGATTTAGTATTTCTGTTGCCAGGTTATTCACATAAAAAATAAAGAGCAAGGGCCCCATTACACTTCCCTGAGGAATCCCCACAGATGTGTGTCCCTGCTCTGAAAAATATTTTATGATCAAGGACGTCGAACGCCTTAGATAAGTCCAAAAATATGCCCATAGACAAACGTCTATCCTCCATGCATCCAATTATACGATCAACAAAGTCGTATACAGCTGTTTCCACTGACCTGCCCTTTAGATATCCATGCTGTGAATTACTAAGAAGTTTCTCAGCATAAAAGAACCTCAGTAACCTGGTGCACATAGCCACCTCAAATATTTTGGAAAATGTTAGCACAAGACTTATTGGCCTATAATTTTCAAGCAGAGTAGGGTCTCCTTTTTTGTATAGAGGTCTGACCAGCGATAATTTCAGGTCGTCTAGGAAAGTACCATGCTTGAAAGAGTTATTAATTATGTGAGATAAGGGTACCGCAAGCTCGTTAGCACATTCTTTAACAATTTTGGAGGACAGCTCATCATAGCCGGCACTGATTTTATTTTTAAGTTTGGACATGATAGTTAAGACCTCATGAATAGTAACTGGTCCCAGGAAGAAAGAATTATTGTGGAGTGGTACATTACAAAAAAAGGTACCTGTACAGGGCAGATATTGTAGAAGATTAGGTCCTGCCTGAATGACATAGTTATTAAAATCATTTGACACTGTTTTGAGATCGCCCGAGATCTGGCACTCCGCATGACCCGATCCCCGTGATTTCCCGGACAATCTGCCACACACACTTAGACCTGTTATCAGACTCCCGAATTCGTTTGCCGAATTGTTCCCATCGAGCCTCTGCAAGAAGTCGATTATACTCTCTTTTCTTATCCCTGTAGCTCACAACGTATTCATCCAAGGATCTGCTGAGTACAAGCAACAAATCTAGTTCCCGCTTGCAGGAAGAAACTTCCTCAGTAGAATGTAAAACCTTCTTGGACCTGGGATTGATGGTTTTAATTGGAAAACAATGGTTAAATATTGGCAAAAGGGTACTCATGAATGTTCTCCATTGAGTGTCCACGAGATACTCAGGAATATCAAAGATGGAGCTCCAGTTCTCCCCTGCGACAATGCTTTTAAAATTTGCCTTGTTGTGACCATTAAATATACGTCTCTTTAATTTTATATTTTTACTCTTTCCCACCCCCACTAAAAAGATGATTTTCTGTGCGGTGTGATCTGATATATGAGAGTTAAGAATCCCCGATTTAAATGATTCACAATTTGTAAGAATATTATCAATGCAACTACGACTAGCCCCGCATATGCGTGTGTATTCTAGAATAGATGGACTTACATTAAATGAGCTCAACAAAGAGACAAAATCGACAACATTCCTATTATCACTATCTCTAACATCTATGTTAAAATCCCCAGCAATGAAACACAGACAATTCTCTTTAAATATGCCATACAAAACAGTTTCCAGTTTAAGCATGAAAATGTTTATTGGGGCCGAAGGAGATCTATATACACATAAAATTATTACCTTAAAAATCGGAGAACTTTACATTTAGTAATGTTAAGATGCAGGTAATTGGTGTTCCACCATTTGTCAAGTCTCTCAATGTCAAATGTCTCTCGAGACAAAAAAGAAAGTCTATTGCATGTGAAGCAGATGTGGAGGAAGCAAAACGCCACTTGACAAGCAAAATATTGGAGTACGAAGAAAAAATAAAAATCCTAGAAAATAAAATTACAGCCCTGCAGAAACTAAATAGTGAGAATTCAGAGCAAACAAAACCGAAAATAAAGGAAACTGAAGAAAACTCAGGAAAAGTTCTTGATGAACATAAAAGAAAAATAAAATACTTGGAAAAAAACTAACTAACGAAAAACAAAAGAGTGGAATGTCAAAACTAATGCAGAAAAAACAAACAAAAGTATTGAAGCCTATAAAAAACAAATTGATGACTTAACAAAAAGTATCAACAAATTAAATACAAGAAACGTAAAAGATAATGATATTTCAAAGGAAAACCATAAAAAATTCCAAGAAGAAATTCAAAAACTAAAAACTAAAGCGAATAATTTTAATAGAGAAAATATTAACCTTAACAAAAAAAATTATAGAAATAGAAGCTGAAAAAATAAAATTATCGACTGGCATACAACCAGCTGTTCCATCCCATTCGTCCAATAGTTCAAGTTTGGAAATTGAAAATTACTACCTTAAAACTCTAGTTTCTGAAACAACTGATAAAAATAACATTTTAAAGGAAAATAACAGCTTCCTGCTTGAAAAAATAAAAATGCTGCAAAACACTAAAAATACTGAAGGTCGCCATCCAAATAGTTTGTCCTTAGAAAATCAACGTAGACAAACATTCAAGGAATACAATAGTGACCAGAAAGAGGTAGTGAAACTGATTCCTGGTGTGATTAATGTCAGGAAAAATCAAACTGCAATTGCTGAATTAGAAAGATCATCTTGCAGTGATTCACAAATTACTCTGTTGAGAGATGAAAAAGATGAGGCAGAAAATGACCCTGTTACTCCATGCATGGCTACCCCAGGGGTGGCAAGTGTCACATCAGATAAAGAGACAAAATCAACAGTCATCAAAATCAACAGTCATCAAAATCAACATTTTAAATAAATACATGATTAATGCAGCACCAAATATAATTAAAAGTATTGAACAGAAAAATATTGAGTGTAAAATATCATATAGCGAACACTCTATGTTCCTAAGACCCGTAACCCATGTGGAAATCTTAGATATAATAAAAAGTTTTAAAAATAAAAAAAGTTCAGGTTATGACGAGGTATCAGTTAACATTTTAAAATTATGTGCTCAAGATATTTCACAACCACTTTGTCATATCATTAATAATTCTTTTATATTTGGTATTTTTCCAACTAACCTCAAATTAGCAATAATAAAGCCTCTGTATAAAAAAGGTGATCCTGTAATGCCAGAGAACTACCGACCAATTAGTTTGCTTTCAGCATTTTCTAAAATATTTGAAAGAGCTATCAGCTGTCAATTGATGAATTTTTTCCCTTTGCATAAAGTAATTAATACCCATCAACATGGTTTCTTGCCTCAAAAATCTATAAATACTGATTTGTATGATTATATAAATGAAATTGCCGAATGCTTTGAAAACAGGAAAACTGCACTGGGATCATTTTTGGATTTGTCAAAGGCTTTCGAGAGTCTAAGCCATTCAATCCTATTGGATAAACTTGAGCGCTATGGTGTCAGAGGCAGTCCGTTAAGATGGTTACAATCTTATTTGCAGGGTCATGTGCAGAGGGTTGAAATTCGGAGGGATGGAAATACATATTATTCCGAGGACATGCCACTGACTATGGGGGTGCCTCAGGGCAGCGTGATTGGACCCCTACTATTTGTCTGTTATATTAACGATCTAAATTCAAACTTCCCATCTGAAAATATCTCTATTATAAATTATGCAGATGATACGAATATGTTGGTGAGTGCCCCTACCCTGGAACAGGCAACAGAAATCAGTAAAGATTCTTTGAATCTTGCTAGGGATTGGTTTAATGGAAACAGCTTAGTATTAAATGCTGAAAAATCTTCATTTATTCTTTTTACTACAAAACAGTCCTCAGCCGTCTGTCCAGGTAGTCTGCGGCTTCTTGACCATGATGTAACCCTTTCAAATGACACCAAGTTCTTGGGTATTTACATTGATTGTCATCTGGGATGGGAAAGAGAGGTGGATTATGTGACGTCGAGGTTGAATAAATGCTGCTACTCCCTTAGAGTACTTAGAAACTATTTAGACCTGCACACCTTGCTTGTAGTATATCACGCTAATGTTGGCTCATTACTTACATTTGGAGTTGTGTTCTAGGGGAATAGTGTGAATGCATCAAGGGTCTTTCTTGCACAGAAGCGCGCACTGCGTGTGATGTTGGGTATGAGGTATCGAGACTCTTGCAGAGGAATCTTTAGAAGGCATAATTTGCTGACACTCGCAGGACTACATATCCACGAGTGCATTATGTTTCTGTATGGAAACAGACAGCTTTTTGCTAAGCATCTTCCAGATCACAATCATGACACCAGGTCTGCAGACTACAATTTACCAATACATAGACTCTCCATTTTTGAGAGAAGCCCTAAGTACTCTTGCCTTAAATATTTCAATAAGCTCCCTCCAAGAATCAAACAAATAAACAACAAAATACATTTTAAAAATTCTCTGAGATTTCATTGTACTGATTGAACCATATACCATTGCTGAGTTCATGTCATCTTAGGGATATATTTCTTTTAATTGTGTTTTGTATTTGTGAAAAATTTCATGTGTTATATTATATCTTAGATTTTAATAGATTTTAAATGACCTTGTTATGGTAACTGTTTTACTTTTAATGTTATATGCAATAGATTAAGTTTCTTAATTTCAATTTTATTGCAACTATTTTATATTTGACGCCTGTTTGAAAAATTATTTTGATTTCGTTGTGGCAAGTCCTTTATTTTATTCATCTGTTTAAACAAAGTTTTTAGTGGTTTTATCTTTGTGTTAATATAAGTGTTTTGTATGTGTACATCGCAAAATTTTAGAAGTGTATAATAATCGTATTTTCGTCGAATTTTAATTAAAGAACAGCCTGCAATTCAGTAATAACTACTTTTGAACAAAAGAATATTCACAGGCCGAAACATAAAAGAAAAAGAACAAAAAATTTCATGGAATTTAAAATTTTATCGCCGTGACTTATTATCGCTCCTTACTTTTGCCTGTGGAGTTTTCGCATGGTCATACACTAAAATAGCGTCTTCTCGTCGGTCAATTTATTAACTTGCAATATTATCTGAATTTTTATAAAAATGCAACGTCAATTCAAATGTTGTAAAAATAAAGAATTCTTGAATTATTTTTGCATACAATGCCATTCTGTATTTCACCCCAGTTGCATGGAAAGAATGCCGGAAATGGTAAAAATGGGTGGCTATAAGCTTTTATGTTCAACTAGTTGTCAGACGACATTCAACGCTAACCATGAACAAGGGCAGCTACACGACAGGGAAGTTAATCAATTGAATATAGAATTGAAGGAAAAGGAAAGACACATTGATAGACTGAGAAGAAATAGCCAGGTATTTGAAGACCTGGTGTCAGAAGCAGAAAAAAAACTCTCATCAGATTTGGATGTCTTGAGCAAACGTAATGCTTCTTTGGAGAAAGATCTTAAGATAATGAAAGACAGAGAGATAGAACTAGTTTCTGAATTGGAATCTTGGCAGGAAACTAGAACCGAGCTGGATGGCAAAATAAAATATTTAAGCGAACTTAATAGGAGCATGATTACATCAATCGGTACCTTAGAACAAGACAATGTGGCATATTGTAAAGAGGTTGAGGAATTAAAAATGGAAATATGCAAAATAAAGTCTAGTCAACGGTTACTTAATACCACTCATGAGTTGGCTGATTGTCGCGATGCATTGCAACCAAATAAGACAAATTCTGTTCAAATTCGGAAGAACCAGTTACTCATTATGGGTGGCGAATGTGCCAGAGGAACTGCGATACTTTTTAAAAAACTAACTAACAGCAGCTTTGATATAAATTGCCAATATTCAGGAAACCGTCTATTTCATGAACAAATTGAAGACTGTCGACAGCTATGTAAAAACTTTACCAAGAGCGACTGCGTGGTGTTTTTCATGTCCGAATATAACGCAATAAAGGGTCGGCCAATATCCAGTAGTGAAATTGACAATCTAGTATCAGTCAATGCTAACACAAATTTAATTTTAGTTGGCTGTGGATACCATAGTCATAGACCTGTACTCAACGATTTTGTGCATGGTCAGAACTCACTGATTAGCAGGCATCTCCATGGGAAAAATGCCAAATTCATACCAATAGCTTGCACAACATTGGACGGCAAAATGGATTTTGCTACAAAAAGAGAATTTGTTACATTTTTAATCAACAGTTTTTTTCCAAATCAGAAAGGGGATCAACATTTTTTAATCCGCCGGAGTTCGAAAACTGTAACGTCATAAGTTCTTCTAATCAAATTATCGACGGGCTTCAAACCTCAATGCCAAAAACCGATTTTTCTTCTGCTCTACCTGACATCAGAACTTATTACCAAAATGTCCGAGGCCTCAGGACCAAGACTGTGAATTTCTACAATGAAGTTTTGACTATTGACTATGATGTGGTTATTCTTACCGAAACGTGGTTGTGCGACGGTATTCTGAGTAGTGAGGTTTTTCCAGACAATTATATCGTTTACAGAAAAGACAGAGATAAAGACACCAGTATATATTCAAGAGGCGGAGGTGTGTTGATTGCTGTGAAAGCAGACTTAGAATCAATAGTGATTACCATTCCTAAGAAAAACATTGAAGTTCTTATCGTCGGCGTACGTCACAGTGGCCATTATTATATCTTTGGAACAGTATACATTCCACCATCTTCCCCATTGTGTATATATGAAGCATTTGTAGAATCCATTAGTGCAGTTATGGACAACATGCCTAATTGTCAGTTAGTATTGGCAGGTGATTTTAATCTTCCTAAATTTAGTCTATGTAGTGAAGTTATGGTTTCTGGTGATAGGGCATTGTTTTGTGATCCCTCTCAGCAGTATATCTCTTTGTGTAATGATAATAGTAACTCGGTCTTTATTTCAAACAATGAATGTGAAAAAACTATATTTGATTGCGCTTGTTTTTACGACCTTTCACAGCTGAATACCTGTCCTAATGACAATGGTGTTATTTTAGATTTAGTTTTCTCTAATCGCCCGGAGGTATCTGTCGCAAAATGTGACTTTGCAATTTCAAAAGTTGATTTTCCCCACCCTCCCTTAGAAATTTTAATTCCATTCGCCGAAGTGGAACTTACCACACTAAATTCAGACTTAAAGTCTTTAAACTTTTATAAGGCAAATTACGACCTATTAAATGATTATTTTTCCAGCATTAATTGGGACTTTATTAATTGCACTACAAGTATCGATACTGTGATAGATGCCTTTTATGCGATAATTTATGCTGCAGTCGACATGTTTGTTCCACTTAAATATCGTTGCTCTTTAAAATATCCCTCGTATTTTTCCGTTACAACGATCAATATGCTAAAAAGAAAGAATGAAGCTTATAATAAATTTATAAAATGTAGATCACCGGAAAGCGAACAGGCCTACAAGATTTTAAGATCAGAGTCTAAACTTGCTATTAAGAGGGATCATGATGCTTTTCTGACTACAACCCAACACAACATATTAAAAAATGTAAAAAACTTTTGGAACTTTGTAAAGTCAAGGCGAAGTACGGGTGGATTTCCAAAAGAAATGTTTTTTAATGATACAAAATCAAATGAAGCTCAGAAGATTGCAAACCTCTTTGCGGACTTTTTTCAATCTGTTTACTGTGAACCCCAACCATTGAATACTCACGCCACATGTAATTCTTGCTTAATGTCAAATATATTTCTTAATTATATACCTGTATCTTCTGATACTGTGTTTCATAAACTTATAAATCTTGATGTCAGTAAGGGCCCGGGCCTGGATGGCATTCCTCCGGTTTTCCTGAAAAATTGTAGCCCATCACTGTCTTACCCCTTGAGCTGTCTTTATTCTTTATCACTGGATTCTGGCACATTTCCAGAATTGTGGAAACAAGCCATTGTTACTCCTCTTTTCAAATGTGGTAACCGGTCCGATATAACTAACTATAGGCCAATCTCAGGTTTGTCATGCGCGGGTAATGTACTGGAGTCAATTGTAATGGATAACTTTATTTCAGCATTTCGTGGAATTATCTCACCACAACAACATGGCTTTCTTACTGGCCGCTCTTGCCAAACAAACTTAATGGTGTATTCTGACTTTATCAGCTCTGCTATTGACCAAGGTTGTCAAGTGGATGCCGTTTATTTTGATTTTAGAAAAGCCTTCGATCGGGTTGATCAGAACTTGCTTATATCCAAGTTAAAGTCATATGGAATATCTGATCCCTTACTTTCATGGGTTCATAGCTACTTGCATGATCGGACTCAAGTTGTTAAAATAGATAATTCCATTTCTGAAATCATCAAAGTTTCATCTGGCGTTCCTCAAGGGTCCCACTTGGGACCAATATTATTTTTGATTTTTGTCAATGACCTATCATTGAAGCTTGCTGATTGTCACCACCTAATGTTTGCTGATGATCTAAAAATCTTCAGTCTTATCAACCATGAACCTGACTCTACTTTACAACTGAATATAGACAAAATCTATTCATGGTGTCAAGAAAATCATAGGGACCTGAACATCACAAAATGTAAAATTATCTCTTTTTGCAGGAAAAAGCATCCAATCCAACACACATATATGATTAATGGCATAGAAATGGAACGGGTTAGCATGGTAAATGATTTAGGGGTTGTCTTCGATTCTGAGTTTCGGTTTATCATTCATATTGATAATGTGGTCGCTAAAGCTTTTAAATTATTAGGTTTTATAAAGAGGCAGTGTTGGAACTTTAAGAACACTGAGGCTTTGAAATCTCTATATTTCGCTTTGGTTAGAAGTAATTTGGAATATTGTTGTATGATCTGGGCCCCATATTACCAGGTTCACATTGAAAAGCTTGAGCGCGTACAGCACAAATTCGTAAATTTCTTATTGTATAAGTTGAGTATTGACAAGTCAGACTTTGTATATGGTGATCGATTGAAATTGTTGGGTTTAAATGATTTAGCAACACGAAGAATGATTCTTGCATTGTGTTTTGGTCATAAATTGCTAAGTGACAAAATTGACTGCAACGACTTACTAACAGCTATTAATTTTAAAGTTCCATCGCGTATTATGAGAAATAGTGACCGATTTGCTCTTAATTATGCGCGTACAGACGTCGGCAAAAATTCTCCAATTAATAATCTGATGAGGCTTTTCAATTCCCTGCCCACAGATTTTAACTTTGACACTAGTCCATGTAACTTTAAGAAGAAGGTTCTAAACTTGCTGCGACCTTGAAATGTTTTATGTTTTGCTATGTTTGTAATTACCATTGACAATGTTCTAGTATTTTTATATATTTCCACATGACTATTTTACTTTAACATTTTTACTTTTAAAATTGTTTTAACCTTAATCATAGTTTAGTATTGGATAGAATTAAATTTAACAATGATTTGTAGCACTATTTGGGCTCTGCCTGTAATGTGTACTGTTGATAAATAAATAAATAAATAAAATGCAATCGATATTTTGTATTTTTTGTATTTTTCGAAATATAGAGTTTTTGACTTGACTTGACTTGAAAAGATAGCGAGATCTGTGTAAATGAGGCAAAGTCTTCGGAAAATAAGGAAACCGAAGACAAAGATGGCTGGAAACTAGTTCAGTCCAGATCAAGGAGGAAAACGTCTCGACCTGAACCTTTTAAAGGGGCAAATAATGCCATGAATGCATTGGAGGTTGCTCAGAGAAGACACTGGGTCTTTTTATCGGTATTCTCAACCACAGTTGTTGCAGAGAATATTGTGAATTACTTGGGAGCTCAGGACTTTGAAAAGAATCAGTTATTGTGCGAGAAATGAAAACAAAAAAAGACATGCGGATGAGTTCCTTTAAGTTAGGAGTTCCCAAAGAATTAAAGGACAGAGTGATGGACCCTGGATCCCTGTTGAAAAGTTTTTGAAATATCAGGCCATGGTACTTGTAGATTAAAAATAGAATGACGCCTGAATATTTAACAGAAGGTTTTTGACCTAGAGGTATTTCTAAAGGATTGACTGTCTTTGTGTCAATGAGCACTGGTTGATGCATGATGAGTTGCTGACGACCAGGGTCCAAGGCTTCAGATCCATCTTTGGTTTTTGTAGGGCTCATATGTGCCATGGTGGCGTGGTTATTTATGTTAGAGATGGCATGATTGGTGGTGAACTTAACATCTCGGGATTTTCTGAGGAAGTTCACTGTGAGGAGGCAGGGGCCTTCTTGCCAGGGATTGAGACCCAGGTTGTTACCATTTACAGGTCCCCAAGTGGAGACTACGAGAGATTTATTGAGATTCTCACAAACATTTTAAATAAGTTGAATTTAGATCTAAAATGAATTTAGATCTAAAAACAATTATTACTGGTGATTTTAATGTTCATTTTGAAACAGAGAACTACCGAGCTCATGATCTGTGCAACCTTTTTACCTCCTATGGACTCCGTAAAACTGCAGACTTTCCAACTCGTATGAGTGCCTGCATTGACAATGTGTTCACAAATATTAACACTGATTTCAGTACTACAAAGCGTGATTTCTCTCTTTTGTCTGATCATGATGGCATCATATGTAGCTTTCGTGCAGGTTCTAGCAATTCAAAGCAGCGTATAAGTTATAGACCTGTTACAGATGATGGCCTTTTTCTGCTTTACAACACCATCGAGCATGTTGACTGGAGCTTTGTCTTTGAAGATAACTATGACCCAAACGCCAGGTTTGAGAAATGTATCTCTTTTATTCAGAACACTGCAAATTTGCGTTTTCCTATAAAATCGAAAGTTATTCATAGACATGAGAGATAGACTGAAAACACTTTCAGATGCCTATAAAAGTAACCCACTTCTTGTGCCACGGTGCAGGGTCAATGACTACAGAAGGCAATACAGGCAGGAAATATGCAGGTCTAAAAGAGAAGCTCATGATAATTTCATATCTTGTGCTGCAAATCCACAATCTGCCATGTGGAAAATTATTGCTATATCAGCTAACTCATTAAACTCATTCTTTTCCAGCATTGCTGAGGAAATTGTCACTAACCTGCCACTTTCTTCCAGGGATTTCATATATTATCTGAATGATAATCAAGGTGAAAACATACATTTTGGGTTTAGAGCTGTTACTTTCAATGAGGTTAGGAAAGCTTTTGTTGACCTGAAAAACAGTAAAAGTAGGATCTGTTATGAGATGGACATAAAGATTGTTAAAACAATTAAGAATTTTATCATATCTCCGTTGACCAGACTGATAAATGGATGTATATCTAGTGGTGTTTTTCCATCTGTACTGAAGATCGCTAGGGTTGTGCCTCTATATAAGAATAAGGGATCAAGGGATGATTTAACTAACTACAGGCGGATCTCAATACTTCCCATTTTCTCTAAGATATTTGAGAAGATTCTTAACTGGCAAATTAAGCATTATTTTGAGACCAACAACCTGTTTTTCCAAAAACAGTCCGGCTTTCGCAATGGCAAATCCACAGCTCTTCCTATTAATTCATTGTCATCAGATGTCTTTGAGGGTGGCTGTGATACCTAAGCATCATTCTTTGACCTTACAAAGGCTTTTGACTGCGTTTCTCACCCCCATACTTCTGGAAAATCTTAGATATTACAGCTTTATGCCACATAGCATCACTTTGATCCAGTCTTATCTTAAAGATCGCTCACAGTTTGTGACTTTTGATGGTGTAGTCTCTGATATGGTGACTTTACAACATGGTGTACCGCAAGGATCGGTTCTGGGCCCCAACCTTGTTTCTCGTTTATGTGAATGATATTGCTTTTGGTAACAATAGCCAGACTCCACCCCCTGATGAATCTGTCAAGTTCCTGGGAGTGTATTTGGATGTAGGAATGACTTGGGCCGGTCATGTGGCAGAACTCAGTAAACGGCTCTCGAGAATAATCTTCTTGGTGAGAAACCTTTCTAAATCTGTTTCACTTAAGACCTTGCTGACTGCTTATCATGGTTGCTTTGCATCCATGATGATGACAACATGGCATATTCGTTGCTTGTATGAGGACACTCAGCTCATGCTAAAAAAATCTTCAGCATACAGCGTAGGTGTGTACGTGTGCTGGCGGAAATCGGTTACCGTGATTGCAGATGCAGAGCTCACTTTATTAACTTGATGAATCTTACCTTGCCATGTATGTATATATATTTGTGTCTGTGTTATGTTAGGAAAAACCTGCAAACTTTCATAGTGATATTCATAGTCACAAAACATTGTTCCTAATTTCCACCACCTTTCAAAGGCTAGAGATGGTGCCAGATACATGGGCATAAGGTTTTTCAATGTGCTACCCAATAGGGTGCGTGATCCTGACAGTGTTAAATTTAAAAACAAAATCAAAAAATATCTTTTATCCAAATCATTCTACACCTTTGAGGAATATCTCAGTAATAATTTTAATGACATAGGCTATGTATAATGTTAGTTTTAAAAATGTATATGTGTTTTAAATATTAGTGTTTTAAACTTCAATTTAGATTACTGTACCTTTTTTTTTGCATACTTTTGACGTGTAAAAACAATTTTTATTGTATTATTACGAATAAATGAGTATTAATGTCAGACTGCAGTTGATTGGAGTCAAGGGAAACAGGAGAAAATAATTTTAAGTCGTCCGCATATAAAAGGCAATTCGACACTTTAAAACAAGATACAATGTCATTTATAAAGAGTAAAAAGAGAAATGAGGCCAATATGCGAGCCCTGTGGGACCCCTGATGTTACAACAATCTCATTGGAAAACGAGCCACGCACGTTGACCTGTTGACGTGGATTAAACAAGTACGACTTAAACGACTTAATCCACTCAATATAGCTTCCAGAAGAGCCAATCTGTTGCAATTTTGCTAGAAGAAGCTCATGGCAGACACTGTCAAACGCCTTGGATATGTCAATGTAAACGACATCAATTTGTTGGCCCGCTTCAACTAATGTTATTAGGCAATTTTGAAATACCGCCAGATTCGTAGTCGTTGAGCGACCACGATAGGAACCATGTTGCTCCCCCGAAACATAATGTTTCAGCGATTCAAAAATTTCGAATAGCCTCGAACAACTTTGGTATGTGGGAAAGTAAAGAAATACCCCTGTAGTTTTTTACGTCGCATCTATCACCGGATTGGAATCAGGGTAGAAAACCTCCAAATCTCCGGAAAGAAACCAAGATCAAAGGACTTTTGAAAAATTTTACAAAGCGGCTTGGACAATGATTACATCTCTCCAAAAGAATGTTAGGGACAGCATCTGGAACAGCCCTTTTAGATAAATTGAGGATCTTTATTTTGTTACAGATCTCTGCTTTTGTAAAATGATGTGAAAACAGTGACATACCTGAAGAACTTATGGGCTCCATCCCACCAAGATCTATGTTTTGGTGGTTGGAGTAGCATGACTGAAAGTGAGCAGCAAAAGCATTAGCAATGTGCTAAGCATAAGAATTTTTTCCGAGGAAATACCAGGAACCCAGGACAAGGATACTCACAGCAAATGATATAGTGCAACCTTGGGCCTGTATTTGGATTCAGGACTAACTTTTGAACAACATGTCAATAACATTGTGCCCAGGTTGTGCAGGGGTGTCTATGTGCTTAGAAGCCTGGTGCGCACTGTTGATCAGGATGTATGTTTAATGGCGTTTCATGCGCTCGTTCAGTTGATTTGTGTGTATGCCTTGCTTGTCTGGGGACACTCCTCTCATGCAGAGAGAGTGTTTGCTGTCCAGAGGAGAGCTTTAAGAATCGTGGCAGGAAGGGGCTACCGGGACGATGTAAAAGAATCATTTAAACAGCTGGGTGTTATGACATTGCCATCTCGTTACATTTTTGACTGCTTAATGTATGCTAGAAACAACTTGCAGCGTTATGCTGTTGTGCGGGATGGACATGCTCATGACACCAGAAATAACAGTAACCTGCGTGTGGAGTACCTGCGCCTGAGTAGGTCTTGGAATGCTACGTTTCGCCATGCCCCAACATTCTACAATAAGTTGCCCCAAGGCATAAGAGACTCTGAGATAGGGAAGTTTAGACGGTGTGCCAAAGGTTTTAAGACTGGCAAAGCCTATTATAGAGTACAGGCTCTCCTGTGTGATATCTTACGTGAACATGATTTTAACGTGTATTGACGTCATTATATGTTCCATGTTTATTTTTAAGGTAGTTTTAAAATATTTTTAATATGTATTTTTAATATAAACAAACCTTCATCGATGGCTGTGTCATTAGACAAATCAAATCAAAATCAAATCATTTATTGCCATTTTCATTAAAAAATAACATTGGGTTGTCAAGTATTACAAAAATAGATAAAAATATGAACAATTAGTTACCAGGACAGTCAGAGTTAACATTGAACATTTAAACTAACAAAGAACAGTAAATAACACAAGGGGAAAAGGATTAAATTTAAAATACAAGACTATCATGCTTACTAACAATACTAACCATAGCCAAGATCATGACACCTAACATTCTAGTGTGCGAGTGTTTGAGAGAGGCAATGCATTAAATTTAAATTATTTTATTGGCATTTATATAAGGTTGTTAAAAATTCTGCCTAGGAAAATAAGGTGAGCAACAACATAAGGAAAAGATATAAAGATTAAAGAAGGGAAAAAAAAAACAAAATACAGACTACAATTAAGATTAGTCACCAGGCCAGTCCATGTGCAAAAAAAAACTTTGAGCAGTATCCCTCATCACATCGGTACTGCTCTGGGCACCTCGGTACACACACCAAGAATCAACAATACAGCATGGACTAACAGTATACACAATGGTAATCAAGGATGTCACTCCTGCCATTCTGGTGGGTAAAATAATCATCTATACAGTAAAAAGGATGAGGGCTAAAAAATGTTTTAATTGTTAATCTAAATCTATTAAAGATGGTTTATTTTCTAATTAAAAGAGGCAGGGCATTAAAAACCTTTATCCCTAAATAAAATGTGCCTCTTTTGTAAAGGGTTGTGGAGTGCTTTGGCTTTGGCTAGTTGTTTTAAGAGAATAAGACATATCTGGCATTGTTTTTAAAGACGAGAACACAAGTGAAAGAGATTCACTGTCATAACCCGCAACTCATACAATAGCAGCACAGAGTTTTCAAAATATTCAGCTCTAAAGAGCGTTCTAATAATTCTTTTTTGCAGTAGAAAAACACAAGCCTTGGTTTGCATGTGAGTGCACCAAAATATACCATATGCTAGCCTTGATTGCACGTATGCATAATAAAAACTCAATAACAAGTGTGGGCTGACAGTGTCTCTCAAGCTATAGATGGCATATCTTGCCGACGAAAGTTTACTACATATAAAGTTGCCATGTTCATTATAATCGAAATGTTCATTAATAGTGAGACCCAGGAGTTTAACATTATGAACTTGCTCAATGTTATTATCTTCGATATTTAATGTAAAATGTTGATCTTGCTTAATTCTGTTTTGATAGTGCACAAAATAAGTTTTACTTGTATTAAGCACAAGGAGGTTTTATTCACGCCAATCCTGCATTTTATTAGCTGCAAAGTGAGCCAATTCAAGTGCAATTTTATCATCTTTATGTGATACGGCGAGAGAGTTATCATCCGCAAACTGTACAACCGATATAAAAATAAAATAAAATAAAAATATATTTATTGCACATAAATGAATTTATTTATTTATTTATTTTGTTTATTTATGTCAAATACTTACAGAGCTGTAAATTGCTCCAACTAGTATAAACTACAAACAACTACAAATTTATTCACGTGCAAACATAATAATATGGACACTAACACTACTGTCTACATTTAATTTTATTCTTAAAAACTAAAAAGCTATAACGATACAAATCAAAGTCACTAAAGCTGTGATTATAATTTCTCATTAGTCTGTCTGAGAAACGTTGAGACCCATATATTGTTCTATGAAATGCAATATGAAATAATTCCCTAGATCTAGTAACTCTATGTGGTGTTCGGAATAAAATTTGACCTAACAAATTCCCACAATCAATTTGTCCATGAAGTAACTTATGCAAAAATAAGACCAATGCATTTTCTCTACGATGTTGAAGACTCTTAATACCAACTAATTGAATACGAGTAT
The DNA here is from genome assembly GCA_030620095.1 of Kuschelorhynchus macadamiae. Classification (NCBI taxonomy): domain Eukaryota; kingdom Metazoa; phylum Arthropoda; class Insecta; order Coleoptera; family Curculionidae; genus Kuschelorhynchus; species Kuschelorhynchus macadamiae. Next base: position 61,893 of record JAUTXW010004650.1, on the reverse strand, counting down.
GGTAGGGTATATCTTTATATGGAAACCTAAGCTTATATAATAAATACTTCACAAACACATTCTGTACCCGCTCTAAACGATTAACATGACAATTGTAAAAAGGACTCCATATTACACTATTGTACTCTAAAATACTAAGGACAATACAATTATACACTAACTTTATAGCTGATATATGACATATTTTTGAACAAGTCCGTTTTAAAAAACCCAACATTCTTGACGCTTTTAAAATTATAGAATCTATATGTTTATTAAAAGCTAAGTCTTCACTAAAAATTACACCTAAATCATTAAAACTATTTACAGAATCCAATATAATATTTTTAATGTGATATTGAAATACAATAGGTGCTGTACGTTTATGATACCTCACTAATTTACATTTAGGAACATTGATTTCCAAACAGTTCAAATCACACCAATGGCTGAAGTTTAAAATGTCATTCTGAATTTTGTTACAGTCCTCTAAACAACTAACTGCATAAAATAATTTAAGATCATCGGCATACAATAGACATTTACACTTTTCGAAAACAGATGTCACATTATTAATAATTTACATACAACAGGTGAAAATTACCGTAAAAACTTATTTTAATAATCACCATTAGTACATATAGATATATATATATATATATATATATATATATATAGATATATATATATATATATATATATATATATATATATATATATATATATCTATGTATATATAAATATATTAAATACAATTTAAAGAAATCTATACTCTCAGCGGTCCCATATTGGATATTTATTCTCAAAACATGGGTCAACGACGCTTCATACACATGGCATGCCTGGTACATAAAATATTGAAGTTGGGAGAACCCACTTACCTCTCAGAAATGCTTGTGCAGCGCGGTGAAACCCACCAAATTAATGTGAGAAATAGACAGGCTATTTCAATACCTAGACACAAGACACAGTCTATAAAAACTGTTTTCTGTATTTGTCAGGTCATGTCTACAATTTAATTCCAGACTACAAGAAAAGCTTTAGCCCATCATATTTTAAAGATAAAATTAAGGACTATATTTTGAATACTCTTTTGCAGTTGTAGCTCTTCTGTAGTCTTTTCTTGTGATTCGTTTATTTATATATGCTGACATGATAGTTAAATAAAGGAATCACAAGAAAAGACTACAGAAGAGCTACAACTGCAAAAGAGTATTCAAAATATAGTCCTTAATTTTATCTTTAAAATATGATGGGCTAAAGCTTTTTTTGTAGTCTGGAATTAAATTGTAGACATGACCTGACAAATACAGAAAACAGTTTTTATAGACTGTGTCTTGTGTCTAGGTATTGAAATAGCCTGTCTATTTCTCACATTAATTTGGTGGGTTTCACCGCGCTGCACAAGCATTTCTGAGAGGTAAGTGGGTTCTCCCAACTTCAATATTTTATGTACCAGGCATGCCATGTGTATGAAGCGTCGTTGACCCATATTTTGAGAATAAATATCCAATATGGGACCGCTGACATGATCTCTACGAGATAAATTTCTAACATAACATACAGAAGAGTTTTGAATTTTCTGTACCCTGTACTTATTAAATTTTGTAAGGAAGGGTCCATAAACAATATCCAAATAACCTGGGATGAAAAGAACAAGAGAGTTTGTTAGAGTCTTCTTAACTTCTGAACTTAAGATGTCTTTATATTCATACAATGTTTTTAAGGTGTAAAATGACTTTAGACATATACTATTTATGTGATCATTAAAGGTCAAATGTTTGTCCATGTATAAACCCAAATTTTTTACCACATTTTCCCAAGCAATACAAGTGTTATTTAAATTAATCTGAACATGTTCTGTGTTAATATCATTTTTAAAAAAAATTATAGCCTGTGTTTTATTTGGATTAATTACAAGAGAGTTTTGTATAGCCCACAAAGATATATTGCACAGATCTGAATTTATCGCTTCCACAGTCACAGGCAAATCTACCACAGGTGAAAGAAGGTAAATCTGGAGATCATCTGCATACAGATGATAATTGCAATGTTTTATAACATTTGTTAGATCAGCACAGAAACTTGTAAACAGTAAGGGCCCCAGTATAGACCCCTGAGGTACCCCACTCTTCACATTCCTAAAATCAGATATTTCCGTTCCAGTTTCCGTTCTAACTCTAACAGCCTGTTGTCTGTCGAGTAGATAGCTGCTGAACCACCCATTTGTTTCTATTTTATAGTATTTAAGTTTATCTAATAGCAAATCTATATTCAAAGAATCAAAGGCTTTGGCCATGTCTATTAAAACTGATGGACAGCAGTCTCCATTATCAAAGGAAGTTGTTATATCACTAGTAATTTTAAGTAATGCTGTAACACAGCTATGATTAGCCCAAAAACCTGATTGATATTTTGGCCATACGTTCTTATCTTTTATAAAATTGATTATTTGAATTTTAACAAGTTTTTCAAGAACTTTGGATGTTCTTTCAATCATGTTTCAGATATGGCTACAATATAGTATTGTGTGGCTTCTATAAATTCTCGAATATCAGAGAATTTGTTACACATTGATTTTGGGTTTATATGCACTATACTAAGATTTGAAGCTATTTGCACTGTTAAGAATGGTATAGGTTCTTTTTTCTGTTGTTGCGATAATGCCTCTGAGGAAAAGTTTTGTTTGTTACAAATCGATTTTAAGAGTTTGGCTTGTATTGGGCCACATAACATCCATCTGGCCAGAATTCTGTTGACATGTATTGTTCCTCAGGGACACCCAACTTAAAAGTGGAACTATGTGGATGTTTAAACTTTGAGGGGAGTTTTTCACATATGTAAAGTTGTGCATGTCTTGGATCCAGCACACTGATAATATCTTCAGGTGTAGTACTTACATCCAGGTTTGACAGGTATTATCCATGAAAGTCTGGCAAAACGTTCTCCAATATTTTTGTTGGCAACCTGTATTGTTTGTTTTTCAGGACCTGTGCAAATCCTAGTAGGGATAACTTTGTCTATTCTCTCCACAGTAGCTTTTCCTGATTCCATTACTTTGTTGGCTGGCTTAGGTGCTGAATTGCAACTTATTTTCCCATTGGTTATCATTCTCACAAGTTCTTTATTAGTCTCTGAAATATTTTTAACGACAGTATCTAGTTTGTCTGTAATAAGCTGCGTTTGATTGCCAAGTACTACGGTTACACTTTCCAGGATGTTATCACCCTCCGAAACATGCACCATTTCAGAGCTGCCTCTTGGCTTCTCGGCTTGGAAAAATGACCCTTTTGACAGATGATTCCAGTTTCTTTAATCTAACTTGCAGCTGTAAAAGTTCTGGTATTTTCTGTAGATTTTGAATGCAAGCATCACAAACAAACATAAGAATACGCCCTTTTATTGGTACCACTTGAATTTCTGAAGGTTTTATTCCGGAGCAATTTGGACATATAATTTGTCTGCAGATATCACAGGCACATCCAAACAACTCATTTTTGTCTTTGTCCTCTTTTAATACACATAATTGTGATGTATGAAAGGTTGTATGAATATATTGAATGTCTCCAACATTTGTATGACTGTAAATTTATTATTCTGGGGGATCTAAATATTTCCAAATTGGTTAATGTTTATTGTAAGGGTGAGATTGATGTTGCTGTTGAAATATTTCAACAGTTTCTTAATTTCTAGAATTGTGATCGGTTGAATTGAATATGTAATGTAAATAACTGTATATTGGATGTGGTGGTGTCAAACATGGATTGCATAGTATCTCGTAACGACATTCATTTGGTACCTGAGGATGATCACCACCCCACATTGCAGGTAAAGCTTGCTCTGAAAATATCTAGGGATAAACCATTAACTAGGGTTCCAGTAAGGTATAATTTTAAAAAAGCAGACTTTACAGCATTATACTTGGCTTTGTTGAGTGTGGACTGGCAATTCCTTGAGGTTCATACCAATGTTGATTGTGCAGTGAATGCTTTCTATGAGAAACTTTATGAAATATTTAATATTTGTGTACCTAGAGCAAAGAAGAGTAGACAATATCCCGTTTGGTTCACTAAGCAGATCATTAAACACATGAATAAGAAAGAACATCTCCACAGGAAATTGAAGCAAAGTGAAATTCCAGAAATAAGAAATGAATTCTCTAGACTAAAAGCAAAAATTAAGTTTGATATAGAGATAGCTTATCGATTATATATTGCTAAAATACAAAGGGAAATTGGTGTGGATGTTAAGGCATTCTGGTCCTTCATTAATAATAAAAAGCAGGCAATGCATATACCTAACGAGATGCGGCTAAATGATGCTAAATATAAGGGTAGCAGTATGGCTGATGCTTTTGCCAAACATTTTAATAGTGTTTACAGTGCTGATGACCATAACAGCCCTACAATGGATCATAATTATAATGCTAGTCAAATTTTAATCAGATCTGTAAACGATATAGATATTTTAGATGCATTAAAAAAAATTAAAAGTTAACAAGTCCTTGGGGCCTGATGGTGTTCCAGGTTATTTGATTAAGGGCGGTGTTGACATGTTCAGGTATCCATTGCGTATATTATTTAACTTGAGCCTCACTACTCTCACCTTTCCTGAACGTTGGAAGATGGTGAACATATGTCCAATTTATAAGAGTGGAAGTAGGGATGATATAAAAAACTATAGGCCTATAGCAGTTTTGTCAGCTATCGCAAACGTTTATGAAGCTATATTGTTCAAACAGATGTATCATTCGGTCTCCGGGAGAGTTTCAATATTTCAATTTAAATTTATGAGACAGAAGTCAACAGTTTTAAATCTGATAAATCTCACTCAGGATGTATCGAGGCTTTTAATGAGAGAATGCAGGTGGATGTGTATATGGGCATTTCAGCAAGGCATTTGATATCGTCTCCCATACTATTTTAATTGCTAAACTTAAAAATGAGTTTGGTTTTCACCAAAATATGATTGATTTAATGAATAGTTATCTAAGGGGCAGACGACATCAAGTGGTTTTGAGAGGACATTGCTCTATCGAGTTTGAGCCTACATCCGGGGTTTTCAGGGCTCCAATCTTGGGCCGCTCCTCTTTCTGATGTTTATAAATAATATCTCAAGGGCTATTTCTTATTCTAATCATCTATTATTCGCAGACAATCTGAAGATATATAGGACCATAAATAACTTAGAAGACTGTAAAGTGTTGTCTTTCTCACGTAAAAAAGATATTGTAATAAGGGAGGTGTTGGAGCGGGTTGGAGAGATGAGGGATCTCGGTGTTGTCTTTGATAGCAGGTTGACTCTTGATAGTCACATTTCAAGCATAATAAAAAAGGCTGCAAAATGTTTTGGATTTATTGTAAGAAATTGTTGATTATTCAACAATTTAGCCTCTTTGAAGACATTGTATATATCCCTTGTTAGGAGCATTCTAGAATATTGTTCGGTAATATGGAACCAATATTATCAAAATAAAAAGTATGATGTGCAAAGAATTCAAAACAAATTTGTTTCTTATATGTATTTTAAAGATCTCAGCAGCAGATGATATAAACTAAAGTAACTTAGTCCTAACCGAGACTATTTATAGGTAAATGTGGTCACACCTCGTGTCACCCGACTGCACCATTGTCAAGTAAGCAACCTATAAATAGTCTCGGTTAGGGCTAAGTTACTTTAGTTTATATCACCTGCTGATGATACTAACTTGGTTAGCGAAATGTGCATCCAGAATGTAACAAGTTGTGGTGTAGTAATAATAATAATAATAATAATAATAATAATTTATTAGTCTTCAGAAATACAAAGATTTATAGACAAGTCATAGATAAATACATATACTAAAAGATAAACACCTCACTAATACGGATACAAAACACCTAACGGAAACAATGAAAAACATAATTAAAATAGATAACAAATTAAAATTTATATAATTAATGTAATTAATGAAAAGCATCTCTGTTTTTAGCGAATGTATAATATACTTCAAAACTATACAAAGGATTGTTGGTCAGTATTTTGTACAATTTTATTTTAAATGATGTAAAATTTAGACTACAAAATTCTTGAGGTAGAGCCTTCCTTCCTTCCTCTTCAGTTTAACGGCCTTAAGCTGCCTGGGCTATACGGTCGATGTGGTGGCTGCAAGAGATTTTAATAAGTTAGAATGTTGATCTTTTGCGAGCTTCAACCTACTCAGTTCAGCCTCTGCTCACAAGTGGTGAACAACTTGAGAATGATTGAGTGATTGAGAAACTAAATAAGTGATGGGTGAGTGAGTAGCAATTACTGTGTTTTCTGTATTCAGGGTGCATGCTGAATTAAAGCTTCCTGTTGCTAGATGCCAGGAATGAATTTATGACTTTTATACCTTTCTGAGGCTAAAAAAACACTGGTCATGTTTAGTGGAATGAAGCCATTGATTGATTGGAAGGATTGAATGAATAAGTCAAAAGCCTGGGGAAATAGAGGGCATTCAAAAAATATGTGTTGAAGGGAACCTGGAACCCCACACTCACAGTTAGGATCTGGGTTTATTTTAATTCTAAAAAGGTGCTTAGGTGAGAGACAGTGGTCACTACCGATTCTGCACATTGTGACAATTTCCTTCCTGCTCAATGATTTCATGTTTTTGCACCAGGGAGATTTGAACGGAGACTGAACGATCTCCCCATAAAATTTTCCTTTGGTTTGTGCTGTTTCTTTCCAGCGTTCCGTCCATGTGTCCCAAAGGAATGATTTAATGGTTGGAAGAAACTCCCTATAATCCATAGCCCTTATCATTTTAATATATGTGAACAACTTGGGTGATACACTTAACATGGGACAGGTTTTCAGTTCAGAAATCTGTCAAGGATGGTGGAGAGAAAGGCATTGTGGTGCAATGCGAATGGTTTGAAGCTGAATGCAGATAAGACAGCCTTGTTGCAGTTTCAAATTTTAAAAAGCAGACCTGAAAGTGTGTATGTTAGGATGAATCATAAGTTGGTTCCTGTAGTGCACACATTCTGCAGTTGAATAGCAAATTGAACTCTGCATGTTTTGCCTTAAGGGTGTTAAGGGACCATGTTTCACTAGATGCCTTAAAGATATTTTATTTTGCTTATGTTAGGTCTAGAATATCATATGGAATTATTTTTTGGGCTTCATCAACCCATGCAACAAACATTTTTATAACTCAAAAAAGAATAGTTCCATCTCTTTACTTTCTTCAACTAGTATTGTTTGTGAGAGGATATAAACACCTATTTCAGACAAACCATGATCTTTATGCCAGAAACATGGAGATCTTAACAAGGCACTCTCATGACTTGAGAACACCCTTTCACAACACGGCTTTCTTTGCTAAAAGTTCATATTATAGAGCTATCCAGGCCTATAATCTTCTACCAAAACATATTAGGGACATGACATCTGACAAGGTCTTTAAGAGCTCAGTTACCAGGTCTACTAATTGATAAATGTTTGTATAAATTTAAGTTCTGGGAGGAATTTAATAATGATACTTAGCTCAACTTAAGTTTTAGTAGTTTTCCATTTAAGTTCTAGCTTTAAGGTTTTTAAACTGGTTTTGTATGTTATGTAAATTTTAGAATCAAGGCTAGTTGTCTTTTCATCTTTATTGTGTCCATGTTGTGTAAGTCATTTAATAATATTTAATATCTTTATAATAATATGCATTGTGAGCATTTCCGCCGACGATACCGCTCATTCTCCTGTTTTGGAAATGATATTATTATGGTAATAAAAGCATTTCATTTCATCAAGAGGTTCATCAAGACTACAGCCTTTTTTAGCTAGGTAGTCTGCTTTGTCATTACCGTGAATATTAGTATGACTGGGTATCCACCCAAACTCGACGTTTCTACCAATTGATAGTAATTCCATTAATTTATACTTTGTTTCTAGAGAAATGGAGTTATCCTTAGGTGACATATAACTGGTGATTCTCTGTAACGCGCTTTGACTGTCAGAAAAAATGACCATATCCTGAATGTCTGAGTTTTCAACAATTTCTAGTGCTATCTTGATCCATTTGCCCTCCATAAACTCCAGCTCCGACCAAGCCATTGCTTTCTTTGGACCCATCCGTGAATAGATACTTATTATTAGGAAACTTATACTTAGCTTGAATCAGGAAAGATTGTGAATTATCTACTTTCTTATCTAGATTCATTTTAAAGAAGTTTGTTTCCTTAAAAATTGGTCGTTTGGCAAAATATGGTAGAGTTTGACAGACTTCAATGTGATTGATCAGACGCCTTAAAAGGTCAAAGGCCTCAACCAAGGGAGGAATAGCTAATTTTGACCAGAAATCATAATTATAGTTGTAATTAACATAGTTTGTGGAGACTGCTTCCACTACAGCATTATCCTCGATAGAAAAGGCTTTGATTAAGAACTTGACCACCAGCCAATTTCTTCTAATTTCAAGCGACATTTCTCCTGCTTCTGATAATATTATATGAGTCGGTGTTGATTTCATGAAATCCAAGCAAACTCCAAGACTTTGATACTGAATTTTATCTAGTTTTGAAAATTGATACTTAGCACATTTATTTATAATTATATTACCAAAATCTAGATGAGACCTGACATAAGCTTTATAAAACATAAGCATGGTCAAAGGATGTGCCCCCCACCACGTGCCTCGCAAATATCTTAATATGTTAAGTGATTTCAGTGCCTTTTGACACATGTTATCTATTTGTTTGCCCCAAGTCAGATGATTGTCCAATAAAATCCCTAAGTATCTATAATTATCAACCCAAAAATTGTTTCATTATTAATTTTGACATGAAACGGATAACGGGAGTGAGAACGAATCCCCGCCATCATAACCGCAGACTTATTTGGAAAAAAAATCAAATGATGTTCAACTGACCACTGGTTCAGGCCTTCTAAGGCCTCATTCATAAGCGTAACCATTCGTTCTACTTATCTACCACAAATAGTAAGAACAAGATCATCTGCGTATTGCAGAACTTTGATGAAGTCAGGCACATAGTCCTTTAGAGTGTTCACACTTCACAATGTTGAATAAAAGTGGGGATACTGGAGATCCCTGAGCGACCCCCTTGTTCGTCCTCTCTGGACCAAGAAGAACATTATTTAGTGGATCCCTAACGTAAATAATTCTGTCTGTAAGAAACTTCAAAGCCAGATCGCAAGATCCTTTGGGAAACCCAAATCACAAATCTTTTTGTAAAGCTTGGAAACACACACATTATCATAGGCGCCTGTTAAATCCAAAAAAACCACCAAACATTTCCTCCCGTTTGCTATTAAGTAGTAAGAGTAGTCAAGCTATCCATGACACCTCTACCCCTACGAAAACTAAATTGTGTGGGTTTTATTAATGTTTGGTTTTCACATAACCATTCTAGCCGAAGCTTGATTAGACTTTCCAGCACCTTTCCTATGCAAGAGGTCATACTAATTGGTCTGTATGAAGATAGCAATCCAGGGTCTTTATGAGGTTTAGGAATTAGTCCAACTATGGCGGTTTTCCAATCATCTGGAAACTCAGTAACTCCCCTCAGTAAGTCATTGAAAAATTTTGACTAGAAATGTTATATAGTATAAAGGAAGGTTTTCAATCATAGAATACGTGATAAGATCCTTGCCTGGAGCTGAGCCTTTTTTCCCTGGACTACTGACCAAAATTCACCGATAGAAAATAACCTACTCTGGTCATAATTAAAATTGTTTGGAGCCTCTGGATCAATGGTAGCTGAAGAAGTGAGAAATCTGAGCATTTCCTCAGGAATTGAAACGTCGATTGTCCATGGAGAAGAAATCGAATTCAGCGATTTTGAAAACCTTTTGACTGACTTCCATGTCCTACTGATATTACTTGAAGGATTTAGGTTTTCACAAAACCTCTGAAAACTTTCTCTTCTTTTGTCTCGTAACATTTTCCTACACCACGCCCTAACCTTTCTGAAATTTATATACCACTCTTGACTAGGACTTCTGAAGAACTCCCTCTTTTTCTGAGCGATTGCTTGGTCACATTCTACATCCCACCAAGGGTTGCCAACCCTGGTTGAGAGTACAGTCTGTGGAATCGAGAGCTCTGCCACTGCCATGACCTGATCCCGAAAGTGTTGGTAGCCTGTGATTTCATTTCCAGAGAAGCTCCAATCGAAAACCTCCCAGCTAAACTTTTTAAGGTTAAATCACTTTCGAAAATTAGCTTTCGAACCTGAAAGCTCATCAAAACCACACATAAAGGGAAAATGGTCGCTCATGCCTATATAATCTGTAAGAACCTTCCATCCTGAACAATTGTTAAAATTTGGGGAGACTATAGCAATATCTGGAACACTCTTATTTTGATTGGGGGCAGTGATTCTTGTTGAATCACCATTATTTAAACAGATTAGACCGAAGTCAGATATCAATTCGTGAAGGATGTTACCGTTTCTATTATTAGTGCCTGAACCCCATAAATAGTGTTGTCCATTTAAATCACCTAAAATTAGGAACTTTTTTGTGAAATTTTGTTTATTAATTCTGATAAATTATCCAAAGACAGTAGTTGATTAGGTGGATTGTAAATAATAACTACAATAAATGATTTAGTCTCTAAGGCAAGGCACTGAAATCTATCTGAAAAGTTAATATTAAAATTTAATGGTTTTAAAGCAATATTTGTTTTGAACATTCCAGCTATGCCCCCTTTACCATCTATTCGGCCTTGTCTAATGATGTTATAATTCTTTATATTAAAATTTTGATTTTGCTTGACCCACGTCTCATTTAGTGCTATTATGTCAGGTTCCAATGAACTATCCTCATTATTGTAACTAATGTTTAAAAGATAGATTATTTAACAGAAATTTAACTGAAAAAACGCTTTTGATTAAGGATGCATAAAACTGATAAAATTATGGAAAAATTAAGAAAAATGGAGACTATTAATGGTTAATTTTCATTAGGGTGTACTGGATTTCTTATCTTTTTAAACAAAATTTCTAAATCTTGTGTTTTAATGATTTTTCAGGTGGTCCCTGTAAACCTATAACATCTTGAATTATTGATTGTTCTTTTTCTTTAGGAGATTCAAAGATAGTTTTTGCCTATTCTTCATCGCTTGCGTCCATATCAGATAATTCGACCTGGAAATTAAGAGATTGCATTGGAGATTGCCGATTATAGAGCAGATTCCTGTTGTGATGGTGAATCAAGCATCGATGAATAGTTCACTCTAGCCTGACTCGGGAAAAGTGCCTCCCTATGCTTAGCTTGGTCATAACCTGGCATTTAGTCCTATGAGTTTTGGGTTTTTTGGCTTGGCTGGCAGAAGTGTGTGTGAGTGATTGTTTCGGGAGTCTCTGGCTTGGAGAAGATTCTGCTTGAAGGGAATTAGGGAAATGATTGAGATTAAGATCAGTTGTGTCTTGAACTGCCCCTTCCTTAGGATACATTTTGTTGGCTTCCATAACTGATATGTTATAGTCAGCTACTGCCTTGTTAATTTGTTTTTGTCGCAAATATTCCTAGCATTCTCTGCTTGATGCTTCATGGTTGCCATCACAGTTGAGGCACCTTTTTGTAGGGCTATCCTTTTTATCACAGTTTTCCTTCTCATGTCTTTCCCCACAGTATAAGCATCTAAGGGAATTTCTGCATCGACTTTAATGATGACCAAACTTTAAGCAATTATAGCACATTAGTACTGGTTTAATATAAGGAGAGACATTTCTTTTCATATTGAATAAAATTACCTCCTGAGGTATGAGTTTTCCTGCAAATAAAAGCATGTAAGTGGAACCAGGAACTGTGGTTACCACTCCATTGTTTGTTTATTGTTTATTGAAGTTACAATTGTTAATATGTTTACAATTGATATATGTATTGGTTTTTTTTTCTATTTACAAGTTATTGCACATGGTTGATTAAACAACTGTGAGTGCATTAAATTTAAATATAACTTATTATCTAGCTACAAACGTAAGTTTGGTAATTTAAACATTTTGTTCGGTACAATATACTACAAAATACTTAATTTTATAATTACAATAAACATGTTAAACTTGAATTAGTTTTTATTTACCTGAACAAAGTACATCGAACTACACAATAACTATAGTCCCATCACTCCTCCTAACACAACAAAATTAAAGATATTTAAACAATAAGATATTTTCTTTTTTTTTGCCTGAATGCAAATGTAAATGAACAAAGCTATGAATACCCAAAAAAAAAGTTTTATAATTCTACAAATATACATTAATTGCAATATCCAAAATGTTACAATCAGGCAAATTACAATGTGACATGATGTAAGTTTATCTTCTGTTCTGTTAAAATAAAATCATAAACATCTGTGGGTTTTCAGCAACAGAAATTCTATAATTTACACCAAATTTTTTACTGTTTTTAAAATTTTTGATGCTACCCGGTAACAAGTTATAAAACTTTAGCGCCAGGTAATTAAAAAATTTTTGGTTAATCTTTGTGTTACTTATAGGCACTGCTAAATGATTATTGGTTCTCCCTCTAGTGTTGTATGCATGGTTAACAAAGGTCTGAAGTTTAGTTTTTTTATCTACATAGGAACATGAACACAAGACATATAGTGAATGAACACTCAGAATATCTTGGGAATAAAGCTGTGTGGTAGGATAAAGTTTATTTTTCTTTAGGATTACTTTCAATATATAATTTTGTGCGACATTAAGTTGCTTTAAGGAACTTTTATAAAGGCCACCCCATGCTATGATGCAATATCTAATTAGTGATTCAACAATTGCCTTATATACACTTAGTAAAAGTTTTTTCTTAAAATTTCTCGCAAGGTATAGAATTTATATATTAGCTTTCGGATATTGTTACTGAGTTTCAACACATGTACATTCCACTTGAGGTGCTTATCTATAAATATGCCCAAATATTTTATTGTCTCTACCTCTTTAATGGTTTTTGTAGAACCATCAATATCTAGGCTGTCGTATGTGGGTCTATTCGCTGATGTAAGTGAAAACGCCAAGTATTTAGTTTTATCAATATTCATGCTCAATTTGAAAGAGTCTAGCCAGTCTATGATTTTACCCATACCTTGTGAGGCTCGTTGTCTTACCTCATTCCAAGTCAATCCATGAAAAACTACTACTGTATCATCTGCATAAGATATCACGCAACCATTCTCTGTGTTAATGTTTGTTAATGAATTAATATATAAATTAAAGAGAAGGGTTCCCAGGACCGTTCCCTGCGGTATGCCAATTTGAACAATTCTAGGGTCACTGTATACGTCATTCATTTTAACTATTTGTTTTCTATTATGGAGGTAGTTCACAAAAACATTTAAATTTTTGGCTAAATTACTTATAACGCTGATTGGTCGAAAATTGGATATTATAGATTGGTCTCCACTTTTATGTATTGGCGTTACAATAGCCAATTTGAATTGTGATGGTACTATACCTGTATCAAACACCAAATTAACAATGTGTTTTATTAAGTTAAGAAGTTGTAAGTGATATTTTTTCAATAAACAAACACCAATGTTGTCAGCACCAGGTGCACTATTATTTTTCAGAGAGTTAATATGTTGTATGATCTCATTGTCGTGAACAGGGAATAGAAACATGGAAGTCTCACTATTCTTTGGCATCTGAAATTTGGTTCTTGGAGTACCTATTTTTTTCAGCATGTTAATGCCAATTTCACTAAAATATTTGTTACTGTAATTAGCCATATCCTTATCATTAGAAAAATGAACAGAATTGTCATCATTAATTTTGAAATTATAATGATTAGTATTGTTCTCGTTTGTTGATTCTGAAATAATTTTATAAATTTTTTTAGGGTTGTTCAAATTATTTTATTATTATTATTATTAATTAAAGGCGGTAGGCGGCAAAGTGCCGATGAAACCGCTATGAGTCTATTTTACTTCTGAAGTTAGACTGTGCACTGTTGTTGCCTAATTCGAAATTAAAAGTAGTGCACCAGTTCCCGGTCGATTCCCCTGAGATTAGCATCTAAGCGGTTCTTGAAGGAGTTGACTGTAGAGGCATCTACTGTTCTCTGATCAAGTCTGTTCCAAACATAAACTATGCGATTTGTAAAAAAGTTTCTGCGGCAAGCATGTAAGTGGAACCAGGAACTGTGGTTACCACTCCATTGTTTGTTTATTGTTTATTGAAGTTACAATTGTTAATATGTTTACAATTGATATATGTATTGGTTTTTTTTTCTATTTACAAGTTATTGCACATGGTTGATTAAACAACTGTGAGTGCATTAAATTTAAATATAACTTATTATCTAGCTACAAACGTAAGTTTGGTAATTTAAACATTTTGTTCGGTACAATATACTACAAAATACTTAATTTTATAATTACAATAAACATGTTAAACTTGAATTAGTTTTTATTTACCTGAACAAAGTACATCGAACTACACAATAACTATAGTCCCATCACTCCTCCTAACACAACAAAATTAAAGATATTTAAACAATAAGATATTTTCTTTTTTTTTGCCTGAATGCAAATGTAAATGAACAAAGCTATGAATACCCAAAAAAAAAAGTTTTATAATTCTACAAATATACATTAATTGCAATATCCAAAATGTTACAATCAGGCAAATTACAATGTGACATGATGTAAGTTTATCTTCTGTTCTGTTAAAATAAAATCATAAACATCTGTGGGTTTTCAGCAACAGAAATTCTATAATTTACACCAAATTTTTTACTGTTTTTAAAATTTTTGATGCTACCCGGTAACAAGTTATAAAACTTTAGCGCCAGGTAATTAAAAAATTTTTGGTTAATCTTTGTGTTACTTATAAGCACTGCTAAATGATTATTGGTTCTCCCTCTAGTGTTGTATGCATGGTTAACAAAGGTCTGAAGTTTAGTTTTATTATGTACATAGGAACATGAACACAAGACATATAGTGAATGAACACTCAGAATATCTTGGGAATAAAGCTGTGTGGTAGGATAAAGTTTATTTTTCTTTAGGATTACTTTCAATATATAATTTTGTGCGACATTAAGTTGCTTTAAGGAACTTTTATAAAGGCCACCCCATGCTATGATGCCATATCTAATTAGTGATTCAACAATTGCCTTATATACACTTAGTAAAAGTTTTTTCTTAAAATTTCTCGCAAGGTATAGAATTTATATATTAGCTTTCGGATATTGTTACTGAGTTTCAACACATGTACATTCCACTTGAGGTGCTTATCTATAAATATGCCCAAATATTTTATTGTCTCTACCTCTTTAATGGTTTTTGTAGAACCATCAATATCTAGGCTGTCGTATGTGGGTCTATTCGCTGATGTAAGTGAAAACGCCAAGTATTTAGTTTTATCAATATTCATGCTCAATTTGAAAGAGTCTAGCCAGTCTATGATTTTACCCATACCTTGTGAGGCTCGTTGTCTTACCTCATTCCAAGTCAATCCATGAAAAACTACTACTGTATCATCTGCATAAGATATCACGCAACCATTCTCTGTGTTAATGTTTGTTAATGAATTAATATATAAATTAAAGAGAAGGGTTCCCAGGACCGTTCCCTGCGGTATGCCAATTTGAACAATTCTAGGGTCACTGTATACGTCATTCATTTTAACTATTTGTTTTCTATTATGGAGGTAGTTCACAAAAACATTTAAATTTTTGGCTAAATTACTTATAACGCTGATTGGTCGAAAATTGGATATTATAGATTGGTCTCCACTTTTATGTATTGGCGTTACAATAGCCAATTTGAATTGTGATGGTACTATACCTGTATCAAACACCAAATTAACAATGTGTTTTATTAAGTTAAGAAGTTGTAAGTGATATTTTTTCAATAAACAAACACCAATGTTGTCAGCACCAGGTGCACTATTATTTTTCAGAGAGTTAATATGTTGTATGATCTCATTGTCGTGAACAGGGAATAGAAACATGGAAGTCTCACTATTCTTTGGCATCTGAAATTTGGTTCTTGGAGTACCTATTTTTTTCAGCATGTTAATGCCAATTTCACTAAAATAATTGTTACTGTAATTAGACATATCCTTAACAATATAAAAATGAACAGAATTGTCATCATTAATTTTGAAATTATAATGATTAGTATTGTTCTCGTTTGTTGATTCTGAAATAATTTTATAAATTTTTTTAGGGTTGTTCAAATTATTTTATTATTATTATTATTAATTAAAGGCGGTAGGCGGCAAAGTGCCGATGAAACCGCTATGAGTCTATTTTACTTCTGAAGTTAGACTGTGCACTGTTGTTGCCTAATTCGAAATTAAAAGTAGTGCACCAGTTCCCGGTCGATTCCCCTGAGATTAGCATCTAAGCGGTTCTTGAAGGAGTTGACTGTAGAGGCATCTACTGTTCTCTGATCAAGTCTGTTCCAAACATAAACTATGCGATTTGTAAAAAAGTTTCTGCGGCAGAGCTTGGAGCATTTTTCTTTAATGAGTTTCTTGCTGTGGCCTCTGAGATTTGTGTGGTCAGCAATCTGAAGGAAGGCAATCGGGACACTGTAGTACCCAGATAATATTTTGTGGACCTGTATAAGATCGCCTCGCTGCCTTCGCTCTCGAAGAGTTGATAGGTTCAGACGAGAGCAACGATCCTCATAGGACAGCATCTTTAGTTCGGGTGGAATCTTGGTTATCCGTCGCTGGACCCGTTCAAGCAGCTCAATATCTTTTACATAGTATGGGTTCCATGTGCTTACAGCAAATTCCAGTATTGGTCTGATATAGGTTTTATACCGACGCAAAATTGTGTCAGCAGAGTGATCTTTAAAAGCTCTTCTGATAAGAAAAATCATTGAGTTGGCTTTTTTGACAATTTTTGCAATGTGGCTCTCCCATTTGAGATCAGTGGTTATAAAGACTCCAAGGTCTTTTTGTTGATCAACCACCTTCAAGGGTTGACCCATCATAGTATAACTGTGCAGTGGATTCTTGGGGCCAATATGGAGAACTGTGCACTTATCCACATTGAGGGACATAAGCCATGACTTGGTCCAGTTTTCTATTCGGTGAAGGTCAATTTGGAGCATCTCACGATTGATTGATGGATCACAGTACAGCTTGGTGTCGTTTTTTATAAAAGTCATATTTACATTACATTTTTTTATTAGTTTATTCAGAGTATTTCTATATTCTTTGCATTGTAATTCATCTGCATTGTTATAATTTAGAAGAAGTCTTTTTTTCATTTGATTTCTTACCTTAATAAAGTTAATGAGACCCTCTGTAATCCACGATTTCCTTTTTTTGATCTTATTAGAATTTATTGTTTTAATTATTGATGAGCTTTCCATTATTTTATTAATTATGTTGAATAGATTTGTAGTACATATGTTGACATCCCTGCTATTCAAAACACTATCCCACTTTTGTACATTAATAAGGCTATCAAATTTTGTGTAGTTGATAATAGTCATTTTCTGACAGTAAGGCTTTATAACACGGTGTTCTTCTGTTTCAAAATTTAGGATCACTGGAAAGTGGTCCGTTAAATCAGCATTAAGAATATAAGATTCATGCTTATAATGAGTATAATTAGAATAGTGCCTGATGAAAATATGATCGATTAAAGTTTGTGTTGTTAGAGTGACAAGTGTGTAACCATTAATAGTTGATGTAAAGCCATGGGAACCTAGTATTGACAGATATAGGTTGATATGATAGTCGTCTTGTTTAATTAAGTTGAGGTTAATGTCACCAACAAACAATTCAATCTGTTTATTAACATTCACATTGAAGTAATTTTCAAGATCATTCAAGAAGAACTGGTCATTAGAAGATGGGGAACAATAGCAACATGTGACTCCATGCGAAATACTGTTCAACTGAAAATCAAGCTTAGTCAAAAACACACCTGATTCATTTAGCTTAATGGTGTTAATGTCCACTCTAATATTAGATTTAGTATAGATAAGTATTCCATCATTTTTATTATAATTTCCCTGATTGTAATGCATATTATATCCCGCAACATTAAAATAATTTACATTATCTATCTGCCAACACTCACTCAAAATAATAATATCAGAAAATTACAAATTATAGGCATCAAGAAATACAAGGAAATTATCAAATTTTTTTTGGATACTCCTTATATTTATATGCATCAATGATAAGACCCTATTTTTTTTATTGATTTTAGAGTTTATATGATCACAGTCAACCCTGTCCTGTATTATCCTTTCAAGACTATCGAAGTCATGTAAAATGTCAATTTCCGCTACCGTATTAGCCATTTAAATACCACTGCCATATTAGTCAATTTTACTTCTAAGCAAATTAATAAGGTACTGGTACGTTGGACAGTTGAGATGATGCTCCAATTGTCCTGGGGACAGGTCTGATTCAACGTAGACTTTTCTAGAATTGACAAGCTTGCCTCTGTTTCTCAGGATGGCCGACACATCGTTGGCGTTAGTAAGAGCAGCTCTGATAGACCTGTGACCATTGCGATTAGGTTTTCCAACTGTAGATGTGTGTGTTACAACTATGTCTCTTCCGAGTGCTTCGCCAAGTATGGAAGAAATCTGGCTCACCGCTGGCTCGTCATTGTTGAGGCTGAAGTTGAATATCATAATGTTATTCATGCATTTTTGTCTCTGGAGAACTTCTTGCATTAACTCATTGTCGTTCCTGCTGGAGCCGGTAGCCGCAACGCACGCCCCCTGATTATGATTGCAAGCGTTTGCCGTAATTTCCGTCAATCCAGATTCCAACTTTTCCCCCAGCTCGACGATCTTCTCTTCCAGAACCGTGATCCGCCTCTGCAGAACGGGAATGAGACGTAGGCCCTCCTGACAGGTCTCGCAAAAGAATTTCAGACTTCTTTTATTCTTCAACTCGATGACTCGAATTTCAGAACTGGTTAAATCGGAGCAGTCATAGTGAAAGCGCTGCCTGCATCCATCGCATTCAACATACTTGCTGCTATCTCCAAATTGTTCATTACATTTAAGACATGTATGCGCCATCTGGTTAAATTTTAAGTGTATCAAGTAAAGTTGCACAGATATGTCGATATGCGGGACCCCGACAGTGTTGCCACGTTGCTACGAAGAATGGCTTAAGGTAAGTGAGGTCGTGGATAACTGGCTTAAGATAATATAAGTGGTGGAGTACTCCAATAGTGTTACGTTCCTTAGGCGAATCTGTCAGTTAGTTTGACAATATCGACATGACATTTGCAAAATGACACTTGACAGATGGTTTGATTACATGCAAAACGTGGAGAAGCCTACAGGAAATTATGAATTAGATCCTCAACTTTTCTGTGTTTACATTACCAATCTGCGGGCTACGCATACGAATCAACACGACAGCACTGAACTCGACATTTATTTCACTCAGGATGATATAAAAATCTTTATCTGTGTAGACTCACAAGATTCATCTCAGAATATACAAGATGATTTATCTAGGTTTGAGAAATGGTGGTCAGAGAATAGAATGTG
The DNA here is from genome assembly GCA_030620095.1 of Kuschelorhynchus macadamiae. Classification (NCBI taxonomy): domain Eukaryota; kingdom Metazoa; phylum Arthropoda; class Insecta; order Coleoptera; family Curculionidae; genus Kuschelorhynchus; species Kuschelorhynchus macadamiae. The sequence continues at coordinate 42,440 of JAUTXW010004650.1, read as the reverse complement.
CTTAAACACCAAAAAATGTAAATCTATTTTCTTGAAAGATCTCATATTGAGAATGTTACAACAATTCGTGATTTGGGCTTTATCTTTGATGAGAAATTGACTTTTACTCTGTTGCAATAAAGCACTTAAAATGTTGGGATTTGTAAAAAGGCATACAGGGGACTTTACTAATATATTTGCCCTAAAGACTAAAAACCGTCTTCCATACTGTTGGTAGTTTTAATGATTCATCCCTTTTATTCAAATCAACTTGTTTTTCAATTTCTCAGATTATTCTGGTCTTATAATGGTCTATATTGGCCACCTCCCTACACCCATTGTATGTATGTATGTATGTATATATATATATATATATATATATGTATGTATGTATGTATGTATATATATATATATATATATATATATATATATATATATATATATATATATATATATATATATATATATATATATATATATATATATATATATATATATATATATATATATATATATATATATATTCTTCCCTTTGCTCATCACCAGACTTGGTTGTTCTTGGTGGCACTGAGAGTTTCGGGGATATGGATGGTGACGCGAATGGTCCCTTGGTGGGCCAAACTGATGCATCTGAGGTCCCAGTCTGTGGTGACACGGTTGTGTCTCAAAATTTTTCAAATCTGGAATCTAATATTCGGGATACTGTTGATCCCAATAGCATGCAAAATATATCTTTTTTAGATCCAGCACAGGCAAAACTGATGGGCCAATAGTATCTGTGTCTAGGTCAATGAATCTCCGTGTTGCACATATAAATATTAGATCCCTCATTCCATCATTTGCCGATATAAAGGAGTTACTTGTGTTTGAAAAATTTGATATTTTTGCAATTACATAAACGTGGTTATCCCCAGATTATCCAGATTCACTTTTACATGTTTCTGGTTACCAGTTTTTCGTAGTGACAGAATAACTAGGGGAGGGGGCATTGGTGTATATATGGCTGACTGTATTAAATGTAAAGTCATTGATATCTCCGCGGCAAGTGATGGAATGTGTCAAGTCGAACAACTTTGGATAGAATTGTCTTTGAAAAACAAAAGAGTTTTAATGGGAGCGCTTTACAAACCTCCATCAGTCAGTTTTAGAAACATATTCTGTGTTGAAAATATATTATCCTCCCTGTTGCCTTCTTTTGATTATACCCTTCTTTTGGGTGACCTGAATGTTGATCTTCTAAGTGAGACGGTAGAAAGCAATCAGTTAAGATCTTTGTTACATTTGTTTAATCTAAAACAAACTATCACCGACTCAACAAGAATAACGAGAAGCACATGTACCCTTATTGATATTCTTTGTGTAGACAGTAATGCTAATGTGGTAAACTCGGGAACTAAAGATTTGCTTAATCTCACAGATCACAGACTTATTTACTCTACTATCGAAATTGAAACACCCAAAAAGACCGCAAAAATAATATCCTATAGAGACTTTCACTCTTTTAATCAGCAACAATTCGACATTGAGATGCAAAGATTCAATTTCGATGATGATGCTTGGCAATGGGGAACCTTGGATTGTAGACTTCAAACTCTTAATCAGCGACTGACCGACGTATTCGATAGACACGTACCCTTCGTAACTGTTAAATTAAAACGGAAGTATAAACCGTACATTACAAACACAATAAAAGAAATCATTCAATTAAAGAAAAAAGCATTTAATAGATTTAAACGTACTCGTAACATTGAGCATAAAAACTTCTACATAGATATTAAAAACTACCTTTCTTTCCCAATACGCAGTGAAAAAAAGGCATATATGTCATTTGAACTTCAGAGAGCCAACAAAAACTCCAAAATGCTTTGGTCTCGACTTAATACATACAATGTTCATTCAAAAAATAATTCTGAAATTCCTAATAATAATAATCACTTACCTGTTGGGATTCGGCAGATAAAGGATGAAAGGTTGTTTAGGAGGAAACTACAACCACTGTTAATTGTGCGGCCCTTTTATGACGTTAATGAATTTTTTCAAGAAAATTTTGCTTAAGAGTGCTTTTCAGTTTGTATTTCCTTGTTAAAATGTATATATAGTCTTGTTCTTTGTAAAATCTTAGATGTTTATTGATGCTCTTTGTTTGTGTTTAGTTGTAAATATCGTTTTCTGTTCCTCTACATTTATTTTAATTTTTGAACTATTTGACTTGAAATATGTATTTTAAACTGTTGTAATTTTGAGTGTATTCTTTTTTACATGTATGTACTTTATTTCAATTTTATCAAGTTTATTATTTTTGTTAAATGTATTTTGTGTTTCTTATTGAAACAGCTTTGTCAACAAAATATTGATTTTAATTGGCAATAAAGCATATTTTGACTTTGACTTTTGACTAATCATTTAAAAAATCTACAAGATATTAGTAATCAATTTGCTGATGTTAGTAGGTTGGCCCCTCCGGTTAATGCTGAGGTCCGTGACTTCTATAATACTAATAGGCTAGAGAGTCTTCTTTTAGGTTCATATCTGAATATGACGTTCTCCAAGCTAAAAGCCAAATCTAAAAGTATTGGCGTCGATGGAATAAGTTACGTCATGCTTCTCTTTGGTCTTGAACATGTAGTTTCAATTATAGCCAGATTATTCAATCAGTGCCTTCAGGAAGGAGTGTTTCCTGAAACTTGGAAAACATCTATAATTATACCCATTCCCAAAAATTCCAAAATCGAGTCAATATCTGAACTAAGGCCCATCAGTCTATTGCCAATCCTGGCTAAAATGTTAGAATTGCTAGTTACTGATATGATAAATGACTATATTTTGAGTAATGGCCTACTGCCTGAAGTTCAGTCAGGCTTCCGGAAGCACCACAGCACTGCTACCGCACTCACCAAGGTCACTACAGACCTTGTAACTAATATCGATAAAGGTATGGCCTCCTGCCTTATACTCCTAGATTACAGCAAAGCCTTTGATTTAATTAATCACTCTATCCTGGTGGCTAAAGCACATTATTGTGGGTTCTCCGAGCCAGTGTTTCAATGGCTTGCCAGTTACTTACACTCCCGTGTGCAAATAGTTGAGTTGGATGGAGCCAGATCCAAGCCTGTCACTTTGCAGCACGGGGTTCCTCAGGGAAGCATTCTTGGTCCCCTGTTATTCAATTTATATACTTCTGATCTGCCCAAGCAGGTTCGTTTCTGCTCCATCCATCTCTACGTGGATGATACACAATTGGTTGCTGGTTTTGAACCGGAAAATGCTTGTCAAGCTTTTCAGCAGATTAACTGCGATTTGAAATCTATTTTAGAGTGGCCCATTGGGCATGGTATGTTCCTTAATGCAAATAAAAGCAACTATACGGTTATTGGCACTAATCAGATTATGAATAAAGTAAACATGCACAACTTTGTTTTGTTACATATTGGTGAGGATCTTCTACCCTCTGCAATATGTGTTAAAAATTTGGGCGTCACATTTGACACAAACCTTAACTTTGAATATCATATCAATAAAAAACTATCTTCTGTATACTTTAAATTAAAAAGTTTGTATCAGTTTAAATTTATTCTACCCGAAAAGGTTAAACTCTTACTAGTGGAATCACTTATTCTTTCACAATTGGATTACTGTTGTATAGTCTATTACAATTATTTAAACTTGGAATTTCGTAACAAGATTCAACTGGCCCAAAACGCTTGCATTCGTTATGTTTATTGTTTATACAAATTTTCTCATATCACTCCCACTTATGTACAAAACAACTTGCTTAAATATGAATATCGAGTGATGCTTCTATTTGGTGTATTTGTGTACAAACTTTATAAAACAAAATGTCCGATTTATCTATGGAAATATATCGTAGCAAGACAGGAAATTCACAATCTAAACCTAAGAAATGTTATTAGATTTAATCTACACTAACATCGCACTTCTAAATTTAGAAACTCATTTGCTTTTCGGGTGATACAATTGCTTAACTCGCCTATATTTAATTTAATTACTCAAAACGCTATTAAAACCTTTAAGACCAAATACAAGAATGAGTTACTGAATTTAATGTCCTAACAGTGTAGTAAATTACCTTTGAAATGTTTGGATTTTGGTAATGGGTATTAATGTTTTTATAGTTAAGTTACTTTATTTTTAGGTATCATGGAAGAACGCCCTGCGAATGCTACCTTGTATGTAATTATTTTTGTATATTGCATAATAAATGTTTTTCCATTCTATATATATATATATATATATATATATATATATATATATATATATATATATATATATATATATATATATATATACTATATATACATATATATATATATATATATATATATATATATATATATATATATATATATATATATATATATATAATATATATATATATATATATATATATATATATATATATATATATATATATATATATATATATATATATATATATATATATATATATATATATATATATATATATATATATATATATATATATATATATATATATATATATATATATATATATATATATATATATATATATATATATATATATATATATATATATATATATATATATATATATATATATATATATATATATATATATATATATATATATATATATATATATATATATATATATATATATATATATATATATATATATATATATATACATATATATATATATATATACATATATATACACATATATATATATATATATATATATATATACATATATATAGATATATAGATATATATATATGTATAGATATAGATATATATATACATATAGATATATATATATATATATATATATATATATATATATATATATATATATATATATATATATATAGATAATATATATATATATATACATATGTGTATATATATATATATATATATATATATATATGTATTTATATTGTTGTAGAAGTTCTTGAACCTTTCTGTATATATTTTTGGGTTAATTCTTAGGTATGGTTCGGAATGAAAAAATTATATAGTGTGTAGTCATATTTAATAAAAATACTTTAAAACTTGACATTTCGGCAGGTAATCCTTGCCTTTTTCAAAACTACAATATAAATGAAAAAAACGAATTAACCTTTTGGGACATGCACAATCTTTTATATAAAATGAACTTACCCTAGAACATAAGTACATACCACATATATCCAAATAAAAACATAGAAAAATACGACATTAATACATATATATTCTGTTTAAAACGAGCCACATTTTCGACCGTAAAACACTGTTGTGTGTTTACCGGAGTCAACTGTACTGAAATATGAAATCGATATTCATATTTCAGTACATGTTTATATTATATACATCTTTTTAGTTAGTTTTTTTTTCAGAGTAATTTTCTTAGTTTATAATATAGTTTATAATATAATATATATATATATAATAGTTTATAATATTAGTTTATAATATATAATATCCTGACAGTAGATTAATGTTACGTTTACTTAGTAATAGTTGTTCATAAAGTGTACCTTATTTTATCTGAGATATTTTGCCCACCAAACAAAATATGGTTGCCAACTTTAAAGAGTTCGCTCTAATAATATAAAAAAACTAATTTTTTTTGATAATTTTTTTCATACCATGTCCTAGAAGGGTAATGCTCAAAGATATTATGAGGGTAATTTTACAAATATACTTAAAATAAAATGAGTAATTCACACCTTGACCTGAAAGTGATTGGCCAAAAAACGGGTTATTGATTATAACCAGATAAGGTACTAAAATGATATTTTAATAGTCCCTTACTGATATACATATGAATGTAGGTTCTAAATTAAAAAAATTATTTCATTTAATTTTATTCATTTTTATTGTGTCAGGTGGGGGTGGGTGGGGCTTGATTTAAATGACAAGAACTATTTTTTCTTTTTCCCTAACCTCCTCGATTTCTAAGGAAATTTAGCAACAGTTGAAATACTTCAAATTAAGTATTATTTTTTTGTATTATATTTCTCCATGTATTTTCGCAAGACTTGAAACTTTATATTTTACCTTTAAAGTCAGATTTTTCCATTAAATGGAATTTCCTGCTGGGAGACAAATAAAAACAGGAAGTATAAGAAAATCGAGAAAGACTTACCGCAACAAGGGCTGCTAATCTATCCTTGGTCATTTTGATCCGTCTTTAGTCTCACGCCACTAAACCAATGTTTTGTAAAGTAATCTCATTCAAATAATTTTACACAAACGGCACAACGAGAATTGGATCCCACAAATCCAACAACTCAAACGAGCGACCGCGACCACCACACAAAAATCGATAGAGTTCTGCAGTGCCGTCCCTGGATAGCGCATGTCCACATGACGTCAATATTTTTCGTGACGTCATACAGGATTTTCTTTAGTTTTTTTAGCTAATCACAAAAAATAATAAGCGAAATTGAAAAATATGTTCAGATTTATTTTTCTCTGAATTTATCATTCGAATGATATCTATTTTTCATATAACTTCTATTTTAAAATATAGATCAACTAATAGCTGTAACCAGTCGATTTCACACAGTTGTGAACGCCATTGTGGTCCCTAACGACTTCTAAGCTCTGTATTAATAATCGGTGAATCTTTGTGCCATCACGAGTTTTTACACATAAATCTTAAAAAGGTAAGTTTTCTAAATAGTTGGTTATATTTATTTCTCAATATTTTCGTGTTTCCATTGTTATATACATAGATATTCATTGTTGAAGTCGGTTCTTGAATGTCAAATTCCTATGAGACGTTTTTGCCGCCATTCATCTTCAAAATTATAAACACCTTTAACGTATATGTATAAAATATAAATAGTTGGGTTTATTTGTTGTATCGTACATTTATTTTAGAGCCAGACTGCTAAAATAGACAATATATTCTAGAAAAACCACTTTTACTAACTTTGTAATTCGTAGGTTCCTATATAAAAACTAAAGAAACGTTATGGCTGCGGAGCAGGAGTTACCTACGTTCAAATGTGTTCTTGTAGGAGACGGGGGTACAGGCAAAACAACTTTTGTAAAACGTCACCTAACTGGCGAATTCGAAAAAAAATATGTGGCCACCCTGGGTGTTGAAGTCCATCCTTTGGTGTTCCATACAAATAGAGGTCCTATCAGATTTAACGTATGGGATACAGCTGGTCAAGAAAAATTTGGCGGACTTCGTGATGGATATTATATTCAAGGACAATGTGCCATTATTATGTTTGATGTTACTTCCCGTGTAACTTATAAAAATGTACCTAATTGGCATAGAGATTTAGTAAGAGTTTGTGAAAATATACCCATTGTTCTCTGTGGAAACAAAGTAGATATTAAGGACCGAAAAGTTAAAGCGAAAAGCATTGTGTTCCACCGAAAGAAAAATCTGCAGGTTAGTAAATTTGATTTTTTTTGTTTGATACAATTGAGTAGATTTATTATTTAAGGTTAAATCTTGAATTGAAATTTATTTAATGTCGCAATAGCTTACTAAAGTCTATTCAAATTCAAGTTCCAGTGCAAGTAAACAAAAGTGATTGTGAGCGCAATATGCCTTTCCAGGTTTGCTAAAAATTTATATCATTATAATCGACCACTTTTATTTAAAGGCATATTGCTCACAGCTCGTGTTTATATGATAAGTTTTGAAGCTAGAACTGTGTAACAATAAACTAGAATTTCAATACAATGATACGATTGACAATTCTACCTATTAAGGTGGGTTCATGTCTTTTAAGTGATGTCTTTAACACTATTTTAGATTTCAAGACTTTAATATAACTTAGAGTGACTTTGAAGTTCGTTGACTACGTGCATTTTAAAGTCATCTAGAATAATTAGAAGACTTTTAGGTCTTCTCAAGGATATTTTCTAGAATAATGATAAGCTGGTGTTAAATTTTGTAGCATCATTTACTTATATGTAGGGTGTTCATGTGTGTCTGAGGACAACATTCTAGACTTTTTTAAAAAACATTATTATTGTCGGTATTTAAATGTGTTTGCTAATGAATTTAAAATGTTCATTTATTTAAAATTATTTAACTATGTTAGGATTTATATTGATGTTTCGCTTTATTAATTTAATAACCTTGTCTATCATATTTAGAATTACTTACATAACTACTTAGGCACAGCAAAATAAAGCTACTTTTAAATAACTGACATCTTCATGTTTTTATGAAATTTAACATAAACTAGTTTTAGAAGAAAACAAAATTCGATAGTAATAAAACATATTTACACATTTGTAATTTGACATGCGTTTCTGCCTTTTATTTTTTGAAGAAAAGTATAAACAAATATAAATCATCATAAGATTTTGACAAATGATATATTTTAATGACTATAAAAAAAAAGCTGCAAAAATTACACAAAATATCAAAATATGTGATTTTTAAAGGGGTAACGTATAGTTTTTAAGACAGTTTAAAAGATCTCTTCTTCCTGTTTTCAAAAATATATAACATTTGCTTTAACTGTTTCTGAAATACTAAAGATGGGGGGTTCGGTAAACTATCCTGACAGACGACGATTTTGGCATATTTTATTTTTTTTTTTTCAGAAAGTACTCATTTGCAATGTTACATTTCAAAAATAAAAATTGCTGAATATGCAAGAGTTTTCCTAAAAAAAAAATTAATTAAAAATCACTCTCGGCCACAATTTGACAGCCTTAAAACGAAAAATTTAGGAAATGAAATGACTGATTGAAAATTGTTTGGACAACAGAATTGTAATTATTTATTGTTATTATTATAGTTTTAATGAAGGTTTTATTGACAAACCTGGGCTAACCTAACGTTAACGAGACAGATTCACCTAACAATATAGGTTTTGTTACAGAAACATTCCCCTTTCAATATAGACTTGGAATTCGGTTGGCGCGTTACCGCGCGCTTTCTTTACAGAAAACCTAACCAATCCTAACCTAACCTAATCCGAATTTTTATTAATTATAAGTTTTGTTATAAAAAAATTTAGTTTTACGTGTATCATAACTTATATGTATTTCTTTAATTATGAATATGGCAATGTCGCAAATCAAATTAAAAACCAGCATGGCGATGGGAACAGTCGGAAAGATGTTTGAAATCAAAATTACCTTTAATTTGTATAATAATCACATCTTACAATAATTTTTGAGTGCTGATGAGAGTTTTCTACTCATTTCCACAATTTGGACTGCTAGAATGGTGAATAAAAACAAAAATAAACGAGATTTAATTTAAGAGTGTCAACATAGTTTACCGAAATCAATATGGGATATAATTGCCATCTTTTGGTTTGGTTTAGAGGGAAATTTAAATACGAATAAGAAAAAAGAACATATAAATGTTTCGTTAATGAGTGTATAAAGCAGTAAATTTGAATTCTATGACATATTTAAACAAGATGCCGAAAAGTCATGGCGTTTTAGAGTTCCTGCAATATATTCTAGGTTTCATAGCACTATACATAACCATATATTAGCCACGTATTATTTACAAATAGCACTCTAAAAATTAATTTTACTGTGATTACACCATAGTTTACCAAAAAAAAAAACCATATTTTTATCTTAAATTCAAGAAAACATGAAAATGATCCTAAAATTTATTTCTGTAAGAAGATAGCATTTCATATGTTAAGTGAAAGCGCTGTTGCCAGATTTCAAGAGTAGATATAATGTAAGTCTTGCACATTCTGTGTTAAATAATGTTATTTTTTCAATTTGTTGTTTAATATGTTTCTTTGTTTGAATAGAAAGTCAGTTATGTATTGTTTATGTACCCTATGTGTCCTCTTTTGTTAAGTTAGTTTTTGTTTTGTATAATTACTGACTTTTTGATAATTAATACATTTGTTTAATATTTTATTAATCCTTGTTCAGGCAGTTGACTTTTTTAACAAAACTTATAATTAATAAAAATGCTATTTAGGTTAGGTTAGGAAAGGTTAGGTATGCGGTAAAGAAGACGGGCAGAGTGCGCCAACAAAATTTCGAGTTTATATTAAAACAAGAATTTTTAACAAAGCCTTTACTGTTAGATGGATATGCCCCGTTAGCATTTGGTTAGCCCAGGTTTGTTGATAAAATTATCGTTAAACCTATAAATTATCATTAACATCATAAAATCTCATTTCAAATCATTCAAATTCAAATTCTCTTTATTAGTTCACACAAGATCAAAATAGATGACATTGAACAAGTCAACTCTTTAATACTATATTTAAACACTAAAATGTAAAACAAAAAAAAAATATTAAAATAGGTACAAACTTGTCATAAAATCATATCGTCTAGAATTGTAAAACTTATCATAAAATTGTATATAGCGTAAAAGTGTATAAACGTAGTAAACATATCACAAATACAGAATACAAAATGAAAAAAACAAAAAAAGAAAAAAACAGGGTAAGAGTACAGCACAGTTTTATCCACATAAAGTCTCCAACAAACAGTACATATACATTATTTATTGTTGAGGTTCCAGAAGTCCTTCAAACAGTAAAAGGCCTTCTCAGAAAGGTACTTCCGCAGCTTTTTCCTAAATTGGACAGTTGATGTTTGACATTTTATAGCATCAGGTATGTGGTTATAAATCTTTATACATGCGTACCGTGGAGATTTTTCAAAGAGCGATGTTCTATGATTTAGCACGTCTAACGCAGATGCATTCCGTGTTGGGTAATTGTGATAATTCTGATTTTGCATGAATTTCTCTTTGTTGGAAAATACATATAGAGCACATTTGAATATATATATTGATGCAACAGTTAAGATGTTGTACCTTTGGAAAGTGACTCTACAGGTTTCAAGTGGCTTTAGCCCAAATATGAATCTTATAATGCGCTTCTGAGCTATAAAAATTCTACTGATATCGGTAGCTTGACCCCAGAGGATGATATTATAAGTCAGATAATGGTAAGCTAAGGCATAATAAGAGTTCAGAAGCATATCTGCGGGAATGGTTTGTTTTAGTTTTAATATAGCAAAATATGCCCTACTGAGTGAGCCCTGAGCAAATGTGATCTATTTGGTGACACCAACTACTTTTTGAATCCAGGTAAGAACCCAAAAATTTCACCACATCAGCACAGTCCTCTATATATGCCCTTTGCTTCAAACTATAAAAGTGAACTGTAACAGTCTTTTCCTTGTTGAGGATCAGTCTATTTTGGGCACACCACTGACTCATGCTGTCGCATACTACTGAAATACTCTGTAGAAGAGAGTCCTCATTTGCCGCCGACACGCCAACCGATGTATCATCAGCGAACTTGATGGTAGCTCCTGGTAGGGATAAGTCGTTGATGAACAAGATGAAAATGAGCAGTGCCAAAACCGAGCCCTGTGCTGCTCCAATATTTATTTCGTATTGCTCCGATCTGCAACTGTCGAGCTGTACAATGATCTACCTCTCCTCCAAGAATGACATCAAAAGAGCCAGAGCATTTCCCCTTATACCCAGTTGGTAAAGTTTATGATGGACAAATTTGAGGTTGAGGCTATCAAAAGCTTTTGATAAGTCGAAAAAGAGTCCCGCCACAACATGTCCTGATTCTAGTTCTTGGTGTATAAAATCTACTAGTTCGATTGCTGCTGTCTCAGTGGATCTTCCTCTTCTAAAGCCGTGTTGTTGCTTGCAGAATAGATTAAACGTATCTAAAAAGTTAACAAGTCTGTTGTAAATGACTCTTTCAAATATTTTTGAGAAAGCACTCAGAACCGACACCGGTCTATAGTTGTCGATGTTTGTAGGGTCACCCTTCTTGTATAGCGGGATTATTTTAGCCGCTTTTAGTGCCTTCGGAAATTTTCCCGATTCCATTGATTGGTTAATTAACATTTGAAGTGGCTGCTTTTAGTGCTTTAATAGGAATATCGTCGGTACCCATTGACTTTTTGTTCTTCAAATTTTTGATAATGCTCTCGACCTCAATTTTTGTCAGAGTTTCCAAAAATATACTATTTGGTTGCAGATCAGATGTAGTAGGTGTGCTGCCATCGTTTGTGCTTCCAAAGTGCTGCCTTATTGTGCTCTCCGCTCATAGTTGAAAAAAACATACTAAATTCATCAACCACTCTACTTTGCTCGGTAATCATTTCCCCATTCACTTTGAGATGTATTGGCTTGGCTTCTTTGACTCTTCCCAGCTCTTCATTGACTATAGTCCACATTTGCCTCGTTGTATTTTCCGAGTTCATTATACGCTGTTTGTTGAAGTTTACCTTGGCTTTAGTGACTGATTTTCTGTATTCCTTTTTCTGTTCCTTGCACAGTTGGTAAATGTTTTCATCTTCCGTCTGCCTAGTCAGTAAATACAGGTCATATAATTTTTCTTTCTCTTGTCTTAGCTCGGCAGTATACCAGTTATGCAATTTTTGATACTTTATTTGTTTTCTTGGACACGTTGCATCGAGATGCCAAACAAAGCCCTGTAAGAAGAATTCATAGGCAGAATCAATGTTTGATACTTGGATACCATTCCAGTCTTCTTGTCTTATCCCATGTTTCAGATCACTCAGATTTTTCTTTGTTAGGATTCTTTTGTATATTTTTGTGTTTTCAATGGGATTTCCTTGTGGACTGATACTAATCAGTAGTTCCTGTAGTGTGTGATCTGAAAGGTGAGGTTCCGATTTTGTATTCTGTATTAAGCTGTCGTCAATGTTCGTTATGTAGTCAATTGATGTACTTGAAGTTTTGCCCGCCGTCGATGTGAAAATTCTTGTTGGTCCAGTACAGTGGTTCTTTAGTTCGAATGTGTCCAATAAGTTCATTAAGAGTTTAAAAGAGTAGTCTTCTTTTTTCAGACTATTGATGTTTAAGTCCCCACATATAATTACCTTTGCACACCTATTTAAACAATACTCAATGAGACTAGATGTTTGATTTAAAAATGTCTCGATATTTCCTGAGGGTGGCCTGTATATGGTTATTCCCATTATTTTTAGTGATTCTAGAATTATCTCTATTCCACAGCATTCTATTTGCATCTCCACAGCAAAACTCTTTACTGTTTCAATTGGCTTGGCAGTTAGATTATTGTTTGTGTAGATTGCAGTCCCTACATGTTAATGCGCACTACTACAGAAGAACGTTTGTAGGGTATATTCTGGGATATTCATTATCCATGTTTCTGATACACAGAGGATGTGAGGAGACTTTTCTTTGCATAAAGCTTCTAACAGGTTGAGTTTATTAGCGATGTTTTGAATATTAATATGGTAAACTAAGAGCTTGCCCCATTGATGTTTTGTCAGTTCTCCGTTATTAATTGTGACAGTCGGTATAAAAAATTATATGTGTTTTCCTTTTCCACCATGTCTTGCTCAAAATTGTCATTGGTAGTCTCTTGATTACCTTGAGTCGAAGCCCTTTCTAGTAAGTTTTCGTAGGTAATATTGTTTTGGGTGATGAAATTTTGCTGCTCTGTTAGAGTTGCCACAGTTCTTTCATTTATGTAGTTGCTGCAGATATAACTTAGAACCCTGTACCTACCCTTTGTGGTTATTTCGCCATTTTCTAGAATGTGGTAGTCTTGAAGCAATCTGTTGCAATCAATGAAATGAGCTGTTTCGTTAGTATTTGTATTAATAGAGATTTGAATCATACTGTTTTGTTGTTCAAGCAATTTCTTTATGCTTTGTTCCCTACAGTTGGTGATCCAATGAATATTAAATTAGTGTTTTTTCCATACTCCAGTATGTCATTTATGTAGGTTCTTTTGATAGACTTTCCTATTCTTACATTTTCTGTAGTGCTAAATATTATAACATAGTCGCTTTTAGTAAAGTTGTTGGTACTTTTTCTGTACTGATGTCATGTCTTCAAAAATATTTGTCTTGTTATACTGGCAATTTGTGTCGAACTCCGCCTTCATAATAGACTTAAAAATTTGAAAAATTCAAAATCAAATCTGAAATACGCGTGCACTGTAAAATGGTGTAATTAGTGGGAGTTGCAGCGGATTTATTTATTTATTTTTATTTATTAAAATGATAAAATATGCATATACATACATACATGCAGTGGCGAACAAAAGTATGGAATTTTTATTCTAAGATAATCAAAATATTATTTATAGATATACAAACATGTAGTTGCTTACATTCGCTCAATGATTGGAATTTTATATGTCAAAAAGATGAGTACCGTCATCCAAAAGCAATTTAAATTGCATGAGATCTCCTATAATGAGCTAAGAGATACCATTAATGGTCTAAAAAACAGCCCAAGTAAGGATGCATATGAGCTTAATTCAAGAATAATTAAAACACTTAAGGAAATAATCATGTATCCTCTTTGTAAAATGATTAACTTATGTATTAAGGAAAATATTTTTCCGAATGCATTTAAATTATCGCGAACAGTTCCGATATATAAACACGGCGACTGCGATGAGGTGGGAAATTATAGGCCTATCTCTATAATACCAGTATTTGGAAAAATTTTTGAAACAATCATCAAGAAACAAATCGTTAATTTTTTAGAGTCCAACAACGTTTTGAATAAACAATTTGGATTCCGAGCTGGCGTTTCTACTATATCAGCCATCAGTACCCTAGTCAAGTACATCCAGGATTGTTTCGAAAATAAAAAGAAAGCTCAAGCATCATTTTTTGATTTGAGGAAAGCCTTTGATTGTATATCTCACAAACTCCTACTTGCTAAACTAGTGGAGTATAATATGGGTCCAGACTGTGTTAGTCTCTTAAAATCATACATCTCAGATAGAATTCAATATTGCACTTATCAAGGGAATATATCATCTACACATATAGTCAAATCCGGAGTCCCCCAGGGATCAGTACTGGGACCAGTATTATTTCTTCTGTACATCAATGACATAAATATGTGCCTTCCATCTAGCAACCTTGTTCTCTTTGCATATGATACAATCGCCCTCGAAAGAGCCGATGAAGAACACAGTTTAGAGGCAAGATCATTAAATGCACAGTCCTGCATATATAATTGGTTCAGATCAAATGGACTTAGTGTAAATGATGCTAAAACGCAAATATTGAACTTCTCATTGTGCCCAATAACTTCCAATAAAGACCCTGTAAAATACTTAGGTGTATATCTTGATACTGGTCTCACATGGAAAGAACAATGTACCCACCTCTCAAAGAAGTTAAGTAAAACTGTTTTTGTCATTCGAAATCTAAAAAATATGGTCTCGGATTCTGTCCTGATGAGTGCATACTATGGCTATTTTCACTCGCATATCTCCTATGCCATCCTGTGTTGGGGACATTCTGCCCAAGCATCAAGGGTTTTCGCTATACAAAGGAGATGTATCAGAATTATGGCTGGCCTGGGATACAGGGAATGTTGCAACGGTACCATGCACATTTATATTATCATGCCTCCGGCACGTTAAGGAAAACTATGGTGAATACTCTGTTAGCCATAACCTTCATGGGTACAGTACCAGAAACAAAAACTACTTGGTAACACAACATTCTCGTACTAAACGAGCTAGAGATGGACAGAACTATTTTTGCACACAGTTCTACAACGTGCTCCCTGAAAAAGTTCGATGCCTTCCCACAGAAGTCTTTACGCAAAAATTAAGGGACTACTTAAAACAAAAGGCATTCTATGGTACTGATGAGTTTCTTAGTAATAATTTTGAGGACATTTGTGAGTGAGGAGAGGTGCATATAAATTAAACCCTAATATAATAAAATGATGTTTAACCCTTTTGTGATATAACAACTGAAACCTGTACTGTCATAAACCTGTTATTGTAAATTGCTGGATATCATATTTTAGGGCTTCACCTTTGTTTTTGTCTTATGTGTTTTATCATATTTAACAATTATAAAATTTATTCGATTTTAATTATAGGTATCATATAGTCTAAGGTACACTATCTTTTTGAACGGATTTTAAAAATAATAACCTGAAACATCAATTTCTAGATTTTTCAACACTTTACATTTAAGGAGTGAAGAGGCATGAAGTGTGATTTTACCTTTTTAAAATATGTCTTTGAGTAAGCAATATTTCAAAATGATTTAGTTGTCAACAGATTTTGATATAGTTGTTTAATACAGATTTCTAGATTCTTTGAAATTCCAACCTTAGGGTTGGCCCTTACAGATATACTATTAAGGTCCGTATCACATCTAGCTATTAGGTCGTTGCAATCCTGCAACATACCATTCAGTGGCTAACAACTGGTCGGATGACTTGGAAACAGTTTTGGGACTTTCAAGTTCTTTGGTTGGATCACTTTTTAGTCTTTTGGGTGACTTTTAACTCTTTTGAGGAATTTTAAGTGAGTTTTAAGTCATCTGAAGGACTTTAGCTGACTTATAGGGACTTAAAAGTCATTTTTCTAAAGACTTTGGCTAGCTTGTACACAGACTTTCAGGAGCTATCTTCCCCTTATAATTCAATCAATATCAAAACAATATATTTCCTCAATTTAAAAGTATTATTTCACTATATTTTAAGAAAGTGATCATTTGTTTCCTACACTAGTTTAAAAATAATTATTATTATAAAAAAACTTCAATCATTTTATATAAAAAAAATCGAGTACAGACATGAGCGAGTCAGGTATCAAAAAACTCACTTAGCATATAGCAGTTTTTCCTTAACAATTTAACCTTAATCTTATTCTTAAAAATATGATTATTCACTGATTCTTATGTTGTATTTTTAATTGTTTGTACATATCACGACACTGCTAACGGTAGTTCAGATTTTCCATGAAAAGAACTGCATATTTTTGTAACAAAAAACTCAATATCTGCCCAGCTTAGAATACCATACTTTAAGTAACTATGAAAATTAGCATAATAAAGAGACAATAATGTTTGGCTACAATGAGCAGTTATAAAATTTAATGTGTTTCTCAAAAGAGTTATGAGATGGCATGAAGACTGAAAAGGCACAGGAAGCTTTAAACAACTTAATTTATAGTGTGACATGAATGAAATGGAACTCAGTGTTAACAAATGTACAGTTATGCAAGTTTATCTCAAAAGAAATAATGTAAATGAATTTGATTACAAGATAAATGATGAATCACTTGAGAAAGTAAGCAATATCAGGGACTTAGGAGTTATCTTTGATAAGGAACTATCCTTCAGCCAACATATAAATCCAATGGCAAATACGCTTTAACAAGTCTTGGCTTTCTTAGAAGAAACTTACAGGATTTCAATGGTCGTGCTTGCTTTAAATTACTTTACTGCTCTTTCATTCAATCCACTTTGAAATATGTCAGGTTTGGAGCCGACAGTATAAAAAACACACTGATGTAATTGAAAGAGTCCAAGGAAAGTTTTAGATTTGTTTATAAATTACGAATTCCATCAGAACAGGTTGATTACTTGCTTATCATGCATCAACTAAATATCCCATCTCTTGATGATCGTCGCAAATACTTGGACTTGTGTATGTTTTTTAAGATGGCTAACTCCATGATAGATTACCCGGAACTCATTGAAAGGTATGGGTTATGGCTGCCACAAAGGTCTCTAAAGAGCAGAAGTTGTTTCGCATTGGTTTTCGTCGAACTAATTACGGTAAGACTTTGTATATGAATAGATATTCTCAATTGGCAGATACCTACTGTAGAGATGTAGACCTACTTAATTTTAGGAGTGTTAAATCTATGATAGGTTGTTGGCGCGTTACCGCCCGCTTTCTTTACAGCAAACCTAACCTAACCTAAACTAGTCGCCATTTTTATCATAAACAATAAAAATTAAATAAATAATAAATAAAATACAAATCTAGTCTTATTAATTAAACTATCCTTGGACTCATTTATCGAAATTTATGTATAAATAGCCAAGGCTAAACAGTTACAAATAGGTTAACAAAGTTTGCATTTTTCAAAATGATTGGGAGATTGTTAAAATGTGTAAGTTCTCGATGGAATAAACAGTTTTGGGTGAAAGATGAATTTACACTAGGAACATACAAGTCAAATCTAGTTCTAGTATTATACGTATGAATATCGCTTACAAATTCTGTAATACTCTACAATTGGCGTTGCACGAGTTCCGAGAAGCACAACATATTAAAGTTTAAGGAATTGAGAGTTTAGAAATAAAAGTAACTGAGCTTCAGAACGAACTTCATAGGTTAGAAAACCATAGATTGATTCACACCGTATTGGAAATAATGCAAATGAACTATTACCTCAAAACCCCCAAAAGTGTTAAATGAAATACAGGAAAGAAGCATAAAGTCAAAAAACAATGGTTTGTAACATAGGGGAAAGTTCTTCACAAGTTGTCCAAGAATTAATTCTTATTTATTAGTTTAATTTAGTTTTAGTTTAGTTCTTTAATGATTTAAAAAAAAAATCATAGACCAACTTTTCCCAAAATCAATTGTTAGTAACTTTGTTATTTTGAGTAAAGCCCCCCATATCTTCACACTAGGAAAAAGTATATTTAATTCCATTAACCATATTAGGATTTCCCTGTGGGTTTCTTATACCAAAGTGTAGTAGTTTTTAGTAATTTGCATTCATGTAGTGGTAACGTCAATTAACTTATTACTGACATTATTATTAATGGAAACATCATATAAATGTACCATACAATTTAAATATCCATAAGACTGTATTGTGTTTAACTTAATATCTATTTTTTGCAATTTTTTAAGAGGCTTTGAGTCAGCGGTATTATGGTTGCTTCTAATGTTTTAAACCTAGTTACTGAAACTGAAAAAAATAAATTATGTTTTTTAGGAAGGATTTTCAACAGATTTGAGATGATTTAAATCATCTTATGAAAATCATAACGGTAATCAAACAATTATGATTTTTTTAAATTATCTGAGAAAAATTGCCCTTTTTATTTGGTAAATGTCTATTTATGAAATACCATTTTGAAAATACTTGCAATAAAACCAAACATAAATATAGCATCTTTTCTAATAAACTCTTATTACTCTTATATGTATAACATTTAAAACTAATTAAAACATTATAAAAGATGAACAAAACTAAATGGCTAATATAATATTACATAATATTAAATCCATAATAAGTATGCTTTCAAACAGAACACTTAAGTATTAAATTTTTTAAACAGAAATACTAATTTAGAGGCTTTTTCATTACCGAGTCTATTTCTAATATCAGAACGAACAAATCCATATATAGAAAATTGAAAAAGTCTATTCTTTTGTAAAGTGTCCAAAAGGTGACATAATCCGTGTTTCGATTCTCTGCTTTGAAATAATATTTCGAAAAGAGCCTTAATATGACAATTTATAATAACTCATGATTCTGCTATCTTTCACATATAGGTTTCTAAGCAATAAAACAATTTTGATGGCATAGTTGTATAGACAGAATAGTTTGAAGGACTTGACTTTTTAATATTATTGTAAATAGTAAAACTTGTGAGTAGAAGTAAAAGTTTTAGTGTTGTATCAAATAGTTTTAAATGTATCATAAAATTATAAAAGTTTATCAAAAGAACCATCAAGATTTGATAATTTGACGGTAATTGTGTACTATGAGGATCAGCCAACCCAATCTGTAAATTTGATTGTGTTTGAATATTAGCTCAAGAAAGATCAGTATCTAATAGAAACTTAGCATAGGAGATGGTAGTATAAAATGTAACTTCAAAATCGCTGCTCTTCACTATGTGTTTGATAATTGTCAAAATCATTAAGCAAATTTAATACAATTTTTGCAAGACGTGTATCCAAAATATTAAATTCAAATTCAAATTCCTTTATTCACAAACAGATCACAGTGTGACATGTGTTTCGTCGAAGATTATCAAAGTAAAATACATATAATAATATAATAGGTTAAGAATAATACTACAACATACCTAATCAAGTTAAGAGTGAAATAAAATAGTGTAAAAGTTAAAATACAAATACAAAATACAAGTCAGAATATTTCAAGATCATACAAAATTTCTAGAGAAAAACTCATTCAAACTGTAAATGGGATCCCTACAAAGCAAGTCAAATAGTTTTCTTTTAAAAGATTTTAAATTTATAGTTCGTCTGAGTTCAATCGGCAAGTGATTATATATTTTTAAGGGCATTACAAGGGAACTTTTAGCAGTTGCAGTCAGTCGAACAGCCGGTAGTCTTAAGTCGGAACCATTTCTGAGTGGATAGCAGTGAGGCATGTCATCAACCAGAGTAAAAGAGTTAAGATTCTTACGAATGTACAGGGCACATTGAAGTATATAAATTGATACAACTGTCAACAGTTGAAGATTTGAGAAGAATGGACGACAAGACTCCCTTGATCCCTTGAAGAGGATTGTTCGAATAATCCTCTTTTGTGCAACTAATACCTCACTCTCAAGCAATTTCCCCAAGCTACTATAGCATAATTTAACAAGGAATTCCCACTCAACTAAAAACATCTATTATTCAACCTATACACAAAAAGGGTAATATTAATAGAATAGATAACTATAGACCAATCTCACTTTTGACTGCATTCTCTAAGATATATGAAAAAGCATTTTATGACAGACTCAGTAACTTCTTGAATAAAAATAGGATTATACCTAGTACTCAGTTTGGATTTCGAACGGGCTGCTCAATGGCTGATGCTATTGTTTCCCTTGTTGGGGAACTCGTTCGGGGGTTGGATCAGGGTTGTGCCACCATGAGTGTTTTCTTTGATTTCTCTCGCGCCTTTGACTTGGTCAATCACTCTGTTTTACTATGTAAATTAGAACGTTATGGAGTGAGGGGTACTCCACTCAAATGGATTGAGACATACCTGTTTGACAGGAAACAAAAAGTCATACTGCTGGTGAATGGCCAGAAGTATCAATCTGAATTAGCAGACGTTCCTACAGGTGTTCCGCAGGGAAGTGTGCTGGGACCCTTATTATTCCTCGTCTATATTGCTGATATTGCTCAGTCAGCTTTGTTGGGCCCTAATATTATATATGCAGATGACATAACTTCTGTCATAACAGGTGTTTCTTTGGCTGAGATAAGGAGATTAGCGGAGGTCAGCATTGAGCAAATGCTTGATTATTGCAGATTGAACAATCTTGTCCTCAATTTACAAAAAAAACTGGCTGGAGAAACATTGACTCGTCACAGGCTCCCATACTAAGTCCAAGATTGCTCGACTGACTACCAGACAATTGCCTTATACTCTCAATGAAATAGTCATTAAACCCTTTAGCTGCAAGACCGTAGTCATAAATAGTACTATCATTCATATTTTTGAAAAAAGTTATAATCTGGAGGTGAATTAAAATTATTCAGGAAGCTTACAAATCATTCGGTTTAATGTTTGATATATTTTGTGTTTCGGACATGATTACTTAAAATATTAGGTACTTACCCACAAATAAAATTTCATTATTGATCAGTAACAATACACATAGTAAAACACAGGAAAAAATCTTTATTTTTACAGATGTATTTATCAAAACACAAGGCATTTGTTAAATCCGCATGTTTGTATAATAATAATGTTTAATACATACAAATAGGCAAGCTCTTAATGGAACTAAAATAGGTTAGTATAATAGGTTTTGATAAGGTAAATGAAATATGTATTGAACTGCAACACAAGTATGTATGGTTTACTCTTGGAAAATACACGTCACAAATAGCAGCTTTCCTGACTGCTCCTTGTAAGTACAAAGTTTCGTACACAATAAAAAGATTAGATTATTCCTTCAAAAAGAAACAAATATAGAGGTATGTAAATCGCTAATTCGATAATACCCGATAGTGAAAAAAAAAATTCCCTTCCCGCAATACACGACGATCGATTCGAACCATCAAATAGCTCACAGCCATACGATTTTTTATACCCTCGTCTTTCACACCTTGGATTGGACATGTAGAAATACATCAAAACGTTTTTCGAGTCAGTCATATAAACGTCCAAAATTTAGCAAATAAATTAAACGAACTGAAAATATTATGCTACGAAAGGCAAACCCATGCTCTATGGATAACAGAAACCAGGATCGTCGATGCAGCGACCTCCAGCGTGACCTTTAAGCACTACAACCTCCAATCATCGTTGTCGTAGCCAACACATTCATGGAGGATGTGCCATATGACATAAATGAAAAAGTTTCATCCCTTACTAATATTCTGAAGTAAGACATGAAACAAAATACTTAATTGACCTATGTTACCTTCTATTTGTTACAAACACTGAGCAAATGATACCATCTAATATCAAGTATTTTTGATCCTACGTTAACAATTTAAGGAAGGATGACGGCATACTAAAGTCCTTAGAGTATAATTCTCAAGCCAAGGATAACATACAGGAGATTGTTGATGCCTTTGCGGATCACTTTGAATCATGCTACACTGACTTTTCTAACGTCCCGATGCCTTTGATTTCCGAAAGTGTTCACAGTGTTTTAACGGGCCATAAGTTTACAACTGAGGAAATACTAAACAAACTCAATTCCCTCGACACTAACAAGGGTGCTGGTCCTGATGGTTTTTCCCCATATTTCCTTAAGAAATGTGCATCGACGATGGCTGAACCACTCAGGATTATTTTTCAGAAGTCCTTTGACGGGGCTTGGTTTCCGACTCTTTGGAAACAGTCAGCGCTCTTTCCGGTTTTCAAGAATGGATCTAAGAACCAAGTTACTAACTATCGAGGTATCTCTTTACTTTCAATAATCCCCAAGGTATTTGAGTCAATAATCACCGATGAATTATTTAATACATTTAAACATTACATAAGTCCCAAACAGCATGGTTTTTACAGAGGCAGATCTACAGCCACAAATTTAGCAGAGTTCCAGGATTTCCTCAACGAAAGTATAGAGAAAGGCTTTCAAATCGATATCATTTTCACTGATATGACAAAAGCATTCGACAGTGTATCACATGATTTGCTTCTAATGAAGTTAGAGGCACTGGGATTGAATGGGTCCTATCTTGGTTGGATTAGATCATACCTAAGCAGACGAACCCAAAGAGTGAAGTTGAGTGGTGTCACTTCAAAAGAAATTAAGGCTACCTCTGGTGTACCACAAGGATCGCACTTGGGTCCAGTACTATTTTTGTTGTTTGTGAACGATGTTGTCTCCACGTTTGAGAACTGTGAGTGTCTTCTTTATGCAGATGACTTAAAATTTTTTCGTGTTAATACTGTTGAAGATTGCGAACTTATACAAAGTGACATTAATAATTTTTACTCATGGTGCCGCAATAACTTTCTAACTCTGAATACGACAAAATGTAAATTTATGAGTTTTTCCCGTCGTAAAGAGCCACTTAAACTTCATTATCGACTCAGTGATGTTTTTTTGTCCGAAGTGGAAAGCTTCAATGATTTGGGAGTAATTTTTGACTCTGAACTTAATTTTAATGCACACGTAGATAACATCATACTTAAAAGCTACAGAATGTTAGGTTTTATCAGAAGAAACTGTGATAATGTTAATGACACCAAAGCCTTAAAAACCTTATATAATTGTTTGGTTCGTAGTATTCTGGAGTATAATTGTAAAGTGTGGTCTCCTTATTATAACTTACATATTAAACGCCTTGAAAACGTACAAAATAAGTTCTGTAAGTTCCTTTTATTTAAGATGCATTTTCCTTACAAAGATATTCCTTATCAAACAAGAACTCTCTTGGTTGGTTTGGCCACTTTAGAAAGGAGAAGGCGTAACGCGATGATGTTTTTCCTTTTTAAACTGTTAAATGGAATGATCGAAAGTAGTGAACTTCTATCGCGCATTTATTTAAGAGCTCCGATCCGGATAACTCGTATCAGACATCTGTTTTATGAAAGACCACACCGTACAAATTATGGCTTTAGAGGAGTAACTGACCGCCTGGTAAAAACCTACAATGATTTCTATACTAACTGTGATATATTCGGCTGTTCCTTTGCAAATTTTAAAAATATTATCTTAAACACTTAATTTTTTTTTTTTCATTAATTTATTATTGGTATTAACTATGCGGTATCGTTTATATATGTTAATGCATTGTACTTGTTTATGCATATTGGTTCATCATCGTCCAGATTTATAGTATATTAATTTTATATGTATATTGACTAACTGAACTGTTTTGTATGTTTTTGTTTTATATTTAGTTTCTGTTCAAACGTTTTATGACATGTAATACCATTTGGAGTTTGTTGCTCTGTAGTGTATGATTTGATAAATAAAAACGAAAATAAAAATAAAAAAATAACATTCTTCAACTTTTTGATAAACATGCCCCCTAAAAACTGTTAATGGCAAAAAAAACCATATTCGCAGAACTAAGCTACCCGAACATCGTAACTATTACACACAGCTGCGAAATTTAACAACAAATGCAATAAGGGCAGAGAAAAAGGTTTACCTTAATCGGAAATTTCAAAATATTAGCAACAGAGATAAATGGCGCGAACTTAAGAAACTAAATATTGGAAAATCCAAACAGGCTAATTTGCACCAGATTCTCAATAATTGTGATATAATAAATAAATATTTTATTGATTCGAGCGTTAGTGATTTTTTTCTAGACGATGGTTTAATTAAATTTTATAAAAATAATAAAATTGTTACGAAATAACTTGATTTTTGCCCAGATGGTAACATAGAAATTTTGGAAATTTTAAAAAATATTAAATCAAAAGCCTTCGGTTTAGACGCAATTAACATTTTAGTTCTCTTTATTATATTATAAATGTATGTATAAAAGAATCCTACTTTCCACTCCAATGGAAAAAGGCCAAAGTGATTCCACTCCCTAAGAGGGACAATCCAACCGAACTTGGACACTTGCGGTCGGTGTCAATTTTACCTATTCTTTCGAAGGTTCTGGAAAAATGTATGAAAAACCAAATTTAATGTTTTTTGACTAAAAACAACGTACTTCCCGAGAAACAGTCGGGATTTCGTGAGAGTTATGGCTGCATCACTGCTTTGACTAAGGTGACAGATGACATTTTTAGGGAACTGGATAATGGTAGGGCTACTGTTTTGGTCCTACTGGATTTCAGTAGAGCCTTTGACATGTTACATCATGGTACCCTTGTAGCTATGTTGAGTTATTGTGGTTTTTCGCAGGGCTCTTTAAAGCTTGTAGAATCATTTTTAACTAACCGTCTCCAGGCAGTTCAGCATGATGGTAGGTTCTTTGATTTTTTGCGGGTTACTTCTGGTGTTCCCCAGGGTAGCATTCTGGGACCCCTATTGTTTTCAATCTACATGTCTAACTTCCATAAAGAGCAACAATATTGCAAATATCACCTTTACGCTGATCATACTCAACTTTATTTTTCATTTAGTCCTTCGTCACTTCACCTTGCAAGTAAGGTCATTAACCGTGATCTACGGGCAATATATGAAGTTTCAAAAAGACATACTTTGCAGTTAAATGCTAAAAAATGCTTGGCTTTGCTCTTTGCTAGCGATACCACAAGGCAAACTATTCTAAATAACCTTAATATATCAGTAAATGGTAAAAAAATTGAATTTCAAGAATCTGCTAGAAGATTCAGGGATCACATAACCTCAAAATTGAAAATAGCGTATGGAACTTTAAAAATACTCTTTTCGCACAGACATTTTTTAAATCAAGATACAAAAAAAAATGCTGTGTGATTCTTTAATCCTTTCATTGCTTAACTTTTGCAATTCTGTGTATGGTCCTTGTTAGGACAGCATGGACCTGAGAAGAATTCAAAAGCTGCAGAACTCATGTTTGCGTTTTATTTTTGGTATCCGGAGGAGACGGGGTGTTACTCACAAATTAAAAGAAATTAACTGGCTTAATATGCAAAATCGCCGAATTGTGCATTATTTGTGTTTTGCTTATAAAATTCTAAAATATAAATCTCCCCCATATTTGCTTCGAAGGCTAACATTTCGAACAGATATTCATAAACTAAATATTCGACGCACCTCTATATTGACTATTCCTAAGCATAAAAAACAAATATTTAAAAGATCATTTTCTTATTGCATAGCATTCTTCATAAATAAATATAAAATTTATAACTTCTCTGAAAATCTTCTTACTTTTAAAAATAGAATAAGAAATGAGTTTCTTGCCTGAGTATTATCATGCCAACACAACATGATAATTTTGTTCTTTTATTGACTACTTACATTTTGATCGTGCATTTTATGTGTGTTTCCCTCTCTCTCTCTCCGTCTATTTCTTATCTTTTTACTTCTCTTTTCTTTGCCTTCTTTTGGTCTATTCATTTCTAATGATTATCTTTCTCTTTAGCTTACCTTACATTGTTTTACTTGAATATATTATTTTTATTGGAAATTACTTTTTTAATATTTCCTTTGTTTTCTGTTTGGTATATTAATTAAGTTGTTTAGTTGTAGGAGGGCCTCAACAGCTTCCAAACATTAAAATTATAAAAATGTAAGAGATTTTGCATCACACATTTGTAGTATTTGAAACTAATAAACGTCTTATTATTATTATTATTATTATATACACAAGGCAATTGAGCAAATACCAAACTTCGCAAGGAAAATGCATATTGAATGCTGTGGCATTGAAATAAACACGAACCCTACAAAAATCATAATAATGATAATCTACAGACCTCCTTCAGGTGACATTGATGTATTCTTCGATCAAATTTCTGATATTCTTCTGTTCTGTGTGGGTATATGCCCAAACATAATCTTAACTGGCGATCTAAATATAGATAGTTTGAAAGACAGCAGTAAATATAATCAACTCAAAGATATCTTTGACTCATTCAATCTTAAAAAATACGGCAGTGGCCCAGCTGTTGTGATGTTACATGGCGTGAATGATTGAAACGTTTATTTGAATTTAATTTAAAAAAAATGGAATCTCAAAGCACAACATCTCTGATAGGTTTCCCCACCAGGTGATGGAAACCTTGGAAATTATTATTTTTTAAATTGAAAATTTTGGATTTAAATTTTGTTAACTGAAAATATGGTTCTTATCAAACAGAATTCCTCCGTAGGCTGAATAGTTATTGTTGTTGGGTCCTCCCATGGCTTCTGGATCACCTGTGAACTCACAAAAGGAAGTATTAATATTTTTGGATTAATCGGGTTAGTTTTCGTTATAGGTACTTTATCATGCAATGACGAAACCCTATCGAAACGTCGGTTGTTTTTTTTTCGGCGTTTTGAGATGAGATGTTTTTTTAATTTGCCCTGTAGCTTTATTTTTATCAACTGTGTTAGACGGAAGGTCGTTAGATTTAGTTAAGTTTTGTACCTCTAGGGTACCACTGTCAATATTGGTGGGGCGATTAAAAGTTTTAAACTCAATACTGCACTCAGCAGATACTAAAGAATGTTGGCAAAAAGATTTATAACTTGAAGTTCCTATCAAGTTCTGATTTATTTCTAAAGAACTATCGCTAAAAATTTGATGCTGAAGAGAGCGACGTCGGCTGACCAGCAGGTTAGGCAATTCAAAAGGGTCATTTTCATCATGTAAAGCCACAAAATTGGTCCTTCATGAAGTGTCAAAATTTTTTGAAAGGCTCCCTGGTATATCTAATAAGCTGTTACTTTCTTTTTTTGGGGTTCCCACATTCATATGGTTGGTTTCTAATACTAAAAAGTTTATGCATTACTAATGGTACTAAGATTAGTTACATCATTCTCATGCTTTACGTTAGGCACAGATACGGGATTATTATTATTAGGGTAATTATTTATTGGGGCTAACCCCCTGCAAGATTAGTCGAGGTTCCGCCACCATTTACCCGGCTGCCCTCTAGAATGTGGGCACCCGCATCAAAGAAAATTGGGAGTCCCATGGACTGGCCATATTTATTGGAAAACGGAGCCTGAAGGTGGTCTCTGCCCAAATATATTTGGTTTTTTTTTTTTTTTTAATTTTTTACTATGTTCCACTTAAATTAATTTTAAACGAGAAGTCAGTTATTGTTTGGGAAAATCCACGGCCATCATCACCGTTTTACTATCGCCCAATTAATTTTCAGTTTATAAAAGAATCTAAAGAGGTAATAAATAATGCATGGAAATCTTTAAAAGATGAAATCGATCTATTGAATTAGACAGAACTTTCTAAAACTACATTTATAAAACACAATTTTTGTAACAATGATCGATGGTAAGATTTGTTCTACAGTAGCAGGATCAAAATACACAATGAATTGCTATATTTGTGGGGCAAAACCTACCGAAATGAACCAGTTGAATTTAATAGGTCGTAAAGTACCAGTCCAGGAGTATTACAAATTAGGAATGTCTTCCCGACATGCATGGATATGAACATTTGAATGTTTATTCCATATTTCTTACAATATGATATTTAAGAAATGGTCAGCAAGAATCATAGAGGAACAAAATATGAAGAAAAAAACCAAAATTATTATACAAGAAAGGTTTAAAAGGGAATTGGGACTAAACGTTGATATGGTGAAACAAGGATTTGGCACAATGACGGTAACACCGCAAGAAAGTTTTTTAAAAATACTACAAAATCTGCGGAAATTACCGGTTTGGATATTTATTTAGTTAAAAGATTTTACGTCATATTGCAGGCTATAGCTTCTGGTCGCAACATAGATGTTTATGCATTTTACAACTATGCAAAACAAACCACTCAGCTATATGTTAGATTATACAGCTGGCACTATATGCCAGCTACAGTCCATAAGATTTTATTTCATGGAGCGGAAATAGTTAAACATGCTCTAATACCTATTGAACACCTTTCAGAGGAAGCAGCAGAAGCTTACAGAAGCCACTGTAATACCTTTGTTTAAGGGTGGGGACGCTGAACAATCCTCTACTTTTATCCAACTTTATCTAAGATAATTGAAAGGCTGGTCAAGGGGCGAATGATGGCGTTTTTGGATAAACATAAGCTGCTCAACAATGTACAGTTTGGGTTCCAGAGTAGCAGGGACATCAATGATGCTGTTTTTTCGTTACTTGACCAGGTCTACCTGAGGCTTAACGATGGAGAGGGAGCGGCAGTGGTGTTTGTGATCTATCCAAGGCTTTCGATTGTGTGGATCATGGGCTACTGCTCCGTAAACATGAAGTTTAGGCTTTAGAGTGATTGAAATCCTATTTATCGGATCGCTGCCAATCAGTTGTCTTCAGGAATGAGCAATCTGCTCGTAGGACTATTACTGCGGGAGTACCTCAAGGCTCAGTTCTTGGACCCCTGTTGTTTCTTTTATATTCGAATGACCTTCCAAAGCTGAATATTGCAGATGATACTACAATATTTTGGCATAACAGGGATCCTACCATTTTGGAGCAGGATGTTAATAGGGATGTAGCTAGGATTAAGAGGTAGTGTGACGCGAATAAGTTAAGTTTTAACGTGTCTAAGACTAATATTATTACTTTTAAATGTGGACTAAGCAAGGTATCATTGGAAAATACAAAAATCAATAATCCAGTAGTAAATAAATTCCTAGGACTCTATATAGATGAACAAGTAAAATTTAAACATTACATTTCAATTTTAAATACAAAATTGTCTGCTGGTTGCTATGCTCTTAAGAGTGATTGCCATGAATTGAACACTAGTATATCCAGGAATGCATACTTTGCTCTAATAGAATCTCATTTGCGGTATGGAGTATCTTTTTGGGGTTCATGTGCTGCTACTCTCTTTGGAACGGGTTTCGTTATGCAAAAAAAGGTCCTTAGAATAATCTACAAGGTTAGGCAAAGGGACTCATGTAGGCCTTTATTTTTGGAGCACAAAATTTTAACACTTCCATGTATATTTATTTTGGAATCAGTGTGTCTAGTGCGTGGAACTTGTACTATATCGCTTCCCATTCCATCCTCTGCACTAACGAAATCTTCCATATTTTATGATGAGAAAAAGCTGTTTAATCATCTGCCAGTTTACATAAGACAAATCCTACCAGCAAAGAAGTTTAAAGGGGAAGTGAAAAAGTTTCTTATTGCGAAAGCCTATTATACTACTCAGGAATATTTTCATGATCATATTAATTAGTATGTTTAGTTGAAACCTCTATCGTTTTATCTGTCGTTGCGAATATTTTATCGATTTTTTATATATAAACTTTTATGTTATAACTTAATTGAAATTGTTGTTTTTGTAAAACTTTATGTTCTTATTTTGGTTGACTTTTTGTATAACTTTTTTCCAGTGTAGGATATTTTTGCTTTTTGTTTGTTGTCAATTGCTTTTTTGTTTTATCTTTCATGTTATATTTATTATTTTATTATTATTTTTTTATAGTGACACGCTAATTGTAGCTTGATTCTATATTGACTTTTCTTTGCAAATTTTAAAAGGAAATAAAAACTAAATAAATAATAAAAGTGCATATTAATTAGGCTATTTTATAGATGGCCTGATCATTACGATTGAATAATAATTATTTTCTTTAGTTAACTAGTAACCTAAGTTGTAAAATGCTTTGTAAATGAGAATTTTGTATTCTTTACTTAATAAAGCTTAGAGTTTGAGGTTATTATTTAAATAATATAAACTTTGACAGACATCTTTCTAAGTTATTGGTGTGTAAATTTGTTTTACCGTGCTAGTATATATTTTGGGATTATTCACTTCAGTCTTTTATTTGGAACCAATTGCTGCTGGAAGAATTCCCTCGAGGTAAAGTAGCATTTATTTAATATAATAATTTAAATTCAAATTAATACTTTATGAAATATCCTGTGTGTTACAACTTTTCAATTAAAAAAATAATTTTCTGCTATACCTACTTAGTATTTCTAAATCAATTCGTTCCATGTATTCTCCGAAATTTAATAAAATTTTACCTTACTTATTAAATTTACACAAAAATGCATAATGTAGTGGACTAAGAACTCATATTAAACAAAGGAATAAAAATAATTGCACTTTTTTGTTAAACGAACGCCACTGATGAAACGGAAAAATTATACTTTATCAGGAAAATGTATTTTTATGTTGTAATTACGTGTAACAAAGTTTTATACAATGTATTTTTTAACGCCCTGTATTTGGATTTTAAAAAAAATTAAATTTGGGACTGAATTTAAATCTTTAAAGGTCTTTTCTATTTAAAATGGGCAAAATTATTCAAATCTCACTAATATTTTTAAAACAACAGCAAATGTCCAAATTTCCCTATCCCTGTTTATATTTTTTTTTCAAAATTTTCTTATTCCCCTACGGCGTCGAAAATGTTAGTCGCGAAATTTCTAATGTATGGTAGTTACAAAATACCACTACAACATGCACTAAATAAATTCAAATATTCAATTGTTCATAATAAAGGCACTCTACTACTAAGAGAGCTCGTTAATTTCGATAGTTGTACGGGCCAATTAGTCTGAAGAGCGTAATTTTCGAAGCTATACCTTAAATACTATCCTAACCTATACATTCCCTAATTCGGGAAAGCACTCTGTACATGCTCTTTATTATTACAAGTCTTATCTGATAACCATCCAACTAAGGGAGAACCTTTGTTAGTCACAGTTTCGGTATGTAATAAATGAAAAGCTCGACTCAGTTAAGGTAAAACTTGGAAGCTTTAAATTGTTATTAACAAATTCAAATTTACACTAATAGTTAAAGCAAAATATTCTTTACGTTAAATAACAATAACTTGAGATATGTTAGTTTAAATTTGTAATGTATAGCTCGCAGTTTAAGAAACAAACGTTTAATTACAAATTGGAAAACAAAATTCGTTTAAGTTTTTTGACACTTAAGATTGGCAAAAGTTATTTATTAGAAGCAAAATATTATTAAGCAAATCAATAAATAAAAGGGTCGCGAACTTGGAGAGACTTTATCAGATAACACAATTGTAGCCTACAATGGGGTGTGATCAGTAAGTTCATTTAAAATTATCAAAAATAAATTACATCAAAATTTGTTACACAAGTCAGTTACAAATATATTTCATGTTCAAATAATTTATCAAATGTTTTAGAAAATCAACGAAAATATTTAGTTTAAAAAATGTTAGTAAGTTCACTGGTTAAAACAAGTTGAAAGTTAAAGTTAACACTGTTGAAGGCTAAGAATTGAAAGCTCAGAAATTTTCAAAAACTTCAAGGGAGTTATAAACACTTGTAAGATTTCGATTAAACAATGGGTAAGCACAAAAAAGGAAAACTAATAGCTTATAATGGGTTTGCAAAGACTCAAACTAAGGCACCTACCTGTGCTATCTTCCGCACGAAAATTTTAAGTACCACATAAACCTCTGTTCTTTTGATTACCTCAGCAAGCTGGACGCATATAAGATTATTATGACATACGTAGCCCCGGCTTACATTCCTCGTTGAAAGATACTTCCTTATCGATGGCTTCAGTATAGCTCCACGTTTGGACCAATCAGAGCAAATCAATACTCTAGGGATTCTAGGAACTTTAGTCAGTCTTAATCTCAGACATGTAGAAGCAGCAGCTAAATTTGGAGCACCCGAGAAATCGGTTTTTTATTTTTTTCTTAAGTTATTTTTTGTTTTATTAACTTGCTATTATTTTTTCAGTATTCTACGTATGAAAATCTATGTCTGATTTTTCTGGATTTTATCCAATATTTTGAATTGAATTTGAATTTCTAAGTTCGGTTAAAAATCGCCAGATTAATTTAGTCCGTGGTTTGCTGCATTATTTAATAGTGTTCAACCTGTATTTTAAGTGGGCATCGTCGCCGTAGCCCTAAAGTACGGACGTTTTCCGGTGAAAAATGAAAATTGATCAAAATTTGATTTTTCATTAAGAATATAACTTTTGATGCCAGAACGAGGGAGCTAGGTTAAAATTTGTAAAAGTTCCGGCCGGTCAGCAATTTTCCCAAAAAAAAAACTTGCAAAATAATGATTAAAAAAACGTTAAATATCGGGGATATGTCTAGTTCGAAAGAGATCATGAAACTATGCATTTTTTCTTAATACATTTTATTTTTATCACTTAATATAATATAATTTTTCAGAAAAATGTGTCTTAAAAATTAGAAGTTGTCCAAAAAGGTCTTTCTAGGATTCAAAATGAAGCGTATGACAAATTATACCTTTCTGTTTGGTTTTGAGCTTAATATCGATCTTAGTTTTGGTTTTATGGAGGGGTTTAGGGTTGAGTCAGAATGACTGATGAAAAAAACAAATACTAATTCCGGTTTTACTGAGTTTGGCAGCTGAACAGACATTTTTTAAAATTAGACATTGCCGTTTTATGAGTAATAATACAGTTTATTAATTTTTTACATTTTTTTTTTCACTCTTGTGTATCAAGAAGCAATTTAGTCTAATATTTTTAGTGGCAGCAAATTGCTAAAATACATTTTACATAAAGGAAGTTTTACGGCGACAGTAACTGCAAAAAAATATGAGGTGCCATTAAAAATATTGGTCTAAATTGTCTTTCGATAAAACAAGAAATGGAAGAAAATGAACAAATAAGTTTTTTCTAAACCGTTTAACACAAATATTTTATGTTTAATTTTCAGAAAAATTCAACCGTTACTAAGTAAACCAAAGTTAAGTTGTAATATATCATGAAAAGCTAATTTCATTATAAAGTAAAGTTAAGTAAATTTTATTGGTGCTCACAAAGTACAAACTTTTTACACAGCTTGGTTCAATAAAGACAATACATACAATCAAAGTTTAACAATTACAAAAACTACACGTTAAAATTGTTATTAACAAATTCAAATTTACACTAATAGTTAAAGCAAAATATTCTTTACGTTAAATAACAATAACTTGAGATATGTTAGTTTAAATTTGTAATGTATAGCTCGCAGTTTAAGAAACAAACGTTTAATTACAAATTGGAAAACAAAATTCGTTTAAGTTTTTTGACACTTAAGATTGGCAAAAGTTATTTATTAGAAGCAAAATATTATTAAGCAAATCAATAAATAAAAGGGTCGCGAACTTGGAGAGACTTTATCAGATAACACAATTGTAGCCTACAATGGGGTGTGATCAGTAAGTTCATTTCAAATTATCAAAAATAAATTACATCAAAATTTGTTACACAAGTCAGTTACAAATATATTTCATGTTCAAATAATTTATCAAATGTTTTAGAAAATCAACGAAAATATTTAGTTTAAAAAATGTTAGTAAGTTCACTGGTTAAAACAAGTTGAAAGTTAAAGTTAACACTGTTGAAGGCTAAGAATTGAAAGCTCAGAAATTTTCAAAAACTTCAAGGGAGTTATAAACACTTGTAAGATTTCGATTAAACAATGGGTAAGCACAAAAAAGGAAAACTAATAGCTTATAATGGGTTTGCAAAGACTCAAACTAAGGCACCTACCTGTGCTATCTTCCGCACGAAAATTTTAAGTACCACATAAACCTCTGTTCTTTTGATTACCTCAGCAAGCTGGACGCATATAAGATTATTATGACATACGTAGCCCCGGCTTACATTCCTCGTTGAAAGATACTTCCTTATCGATGGCTTCAGTATAGCTCCACGTTTGGACCAATCAGAGCAAATCAATACTCTAGGGATTCTAGGAACTTTAGTCAGTCTTAATCTCAGACATGTAGAAGCAGCAGCTAAATTTGGAGCACCCGAGAAATCGGTTTTTTATTTTTTTCTTAAGTTATTTTTTGTTTTATTAACTTGCTATTATTTTTTCAGTATTCTACGTATGAAAATCTATGTCTGATTTTTCTGGATTTTATCCAATATTTTGAATTGAATTTGAATTTCTAAGTTCGGTTAAAAATCGCCAGATTAATTTAGTCCGTGGTTTGCTGCATTATTTAATAGTGTTCAACCTGTATTTTAAGTGGGCATCGTCGCCGTAGCCCTAAAGTACGGACGTTTTCCGGTGAAAAATGAAAATTGATCAAAATTTGATTTTTCATTAAGAATATAACTTTTGATGCCAGAACGAGGGAGCTAGGTTAAAATTTGTAAAAGTTCCGGCCGGTCAGCAATTTTCCCAAAAAAAAAACTTGCAAAATAATGATTAAAAAAACGTTAAATATCGGGGATATATTTTTTCTTAATACATTTTATTTTTATCACTTAATATAATATAATTTTTCAG
>JAUTXW010004650.1:0-2500 GCA_030620095.1 Kuschelorhynchus macadamiae | reverse complement strand
AGTTCTGCATGACCATGTTGCCATATAATGAATATGTCATCCACATAACGAATCCATAATTTGGGTTTTAAACTTGCTTTCTCGAGAGCTTCTTTCTCGAAGTATATCATAAATAAATTCGCGACTACTGGTGATAGCGAGGATCCCATTGGAGCACCATCCATTTGTTTATACATTTGCCCGTTGAAAGAAAAATAAGTATTTTTGAGGCAATGCTCCGAGAGTTCTATTATATGTGTCTGGAAATCCTCGTTCATAGCAATCTTGTCCAATGCTTCGTCGATGGGAATACTGGGATATAACGATTTGACATCTAGGCTTGCTATGATATCGTTTTTTTCAAGGACGATATCTCGTATAATTCGAGTGAAATGCTCCGAGTTTTTTACAAATGAATCAGCTTTTTCTACAGTTGGTTGCATAATTTCAGAAAGGTATTTCTCCAGTTTTTGTAGCGGTGAATTAACAGCACTAACAATAGGTCTGATAGGCGCCCCTGGTTTGTGCATTTTTGGTAAACCATAGAGTTTAGGACATCTGCTCGACTTTTCCCGTGGTATGATTTTTTGTTGAATTTCGGGGTTTATTGGTGAACTTTTTATTTTATTTTTAGTTGTTTTTTCTAGGTACGTTGTCGGGTCCCTTGGAACAGGCCTATAACAATTGTCTTGTAGGATATCCTGCAGTTTTTGTACGTAATCTTGAGTATTCATAACCACAGTTGCGTTTCCTTTATCTGCTGGAAGGATTGTGATGTCTTTATTTTTTCGAAGGTTTATTAGGGCCCTTTGTTGAGTGGCATTTAGGTTTTGTTTTGGTGTTTTGCTTGATCTTAAAATTCTTGCCACCTCTTGTCGAATCTCCTCTGCTTTTGTTTCTTCAGAGGAGTCAAGGACAGCTTCCACTCCAGCTATTATTTCTTCTTTAGGGATTTCCTTAGGAGATATCGCAAAATTAAAACCCTTACTCAGTACGGATTTTTCATTTTCTGAGAGACTGTAGGATGATATATTATGTACTAATTTATCGACGTCTACTGATGATCTTTGTGGCTGACTCGACTTTCTTAGGAGATTGTCATACTTTTTCGAAAGTTTATCTGTCTTAATATTCTTATTTGATTCTGTTCGCCAAAAAGCCAAAGTTTCTATGCGATTCCACAATAAAGGGTGAATGATGTTACTTAGTTTAAGGTGTAACTTTAAAAGTTCTTTCTCTGTCTCGGCTAGTTGTTTTTTGTTGTTTGGATTTGTTCTTTTAATAACGCCTTACTAGCATTTTGAAGTATGGCGTTAGTTTTTCTAGTTTTAGTATGATAAGACAACCGTGTAAAAGTAGGAAGCAAATCGCTGTCACGACACTTAATTTGAAAGGTTAGATCACATAAAAGATTAGTTTTCTTACCTCTCAGTTTCTCATACATCTTGATTGTCTTGAAAGTCTCCTCCCCGTAGAGGTGTATAGTGTTGATTTTTACTCCTTCACGGATGGAAAAATACAATGTGTTTTCATTCCGGGTGTACATCCGTTCACTACTGTCGTTCTGAAAAGAACAGTTTTGCTGACGTTTCGCCAAAATCACATTTGGCATTTTCGAAGCTTTCTTTCTCGCGTCCGAATAGAGACTGAAGTGTTGGTGACTGCGACGCTTCCTTTTATACCCCCACTCGGGGCCGAAGGTTATATCTGCGCAGGCGTTGGTCGTTATTTATGTTTTCCGGATGGTGCTGTTGTTGTTGCGCTAATTGCGCTTGAGTTTTTGCGATTTTAGATTTGTCGATTATTGTCTTCCATACTGTTGGCAGTTTTAATGATTCGTCCCTTTTATTCAAATCACCTTGTTTTTCAATTTCTATGGCTTCTCGGATTAGTCTGGTCTTATAATGTTCTATATTGGCAATCTCCCTACACCCATCGAAATTTATTTTATAGCCGGTTTCCTGATGATGTAGGAATAAAGCTGAGGTTGTTTGTTTATTTCTGATGCTGAGTTTATGCTCTTCCACTCTTGCTGATATTCGCCTGTTAGTTTGCCCTACGTACAATTTTTCACAGTCCTGGCACGGAATACCGTACACTCCGTGGTTTTCCAGTTTGATTTTATCTTTTGGGTTTCCGAGTAGTTTACCTATAGTTGTTTGTGGCTTGTGTATTGTTTGTATGTTGTGTTTCCTCAGAATTCTTCCGATTCTGTCTGTTGTGCCTTTTACATATGGTAAAACTACTCGTTGCTTTCCCGTTTCATATTTTTTGTTGTTCGTTGTTCAGGAAACCTGTGCATTAATAGCTTTCTCTATGGTGAGATTTGTGTAGCCATTTTTCTTTAAAGCACTAGATATTACCTTAAGTTCGTTTTGTCTCGTCTGTGTTTCAGTTAGTCGCAGGGATCTAGATATTAGAGTATTTGCCACAGCTTGAATTTGTGCTGGGTGATGATGATTTGATGATCTAAACGTGAGTTTGTTTGTTTCAGCAAACACCAACTGAACGAAGGCGCCAC